>JAVYIG010007591.1:0-99934 GCA_035222895.1 Strongylocentrotus droebachiensis
TTCACATCGGTCCAAATGAATGACATGTGATCCCCATGGCCTCACACACCCAAAAAACCTGCCCCACATGAGAGAGAAATAATAATATTAAAAAACAAACATCAGATACAAGAAGTCAGGAGACAGATGGTTGCATCATACAACAGTTTTGGAATTAACTGCATGTATTGTAGCCTAGCTATGCTCTGCTATGTGTTCTTTCATTCATGCTTTGTGCCCAATGGTAATTATAATAATCAGTAATGATTGTAATTCATTTTGCACAATTTCTATAAACTCAACTCAACTGCACATCATCATGTAACAAGAACACAGGAGAAATGACACTTTATAAAATAAAAATTAGTTGTCAGTAGTCTAAAAGGGTTTTAAACAGGCTTTGATGTTTGATGTAAACATGGGTCGTATTAAAGTCACATAGAAGTCAGCTCTCATGGGGAATTCGACACCGTTCAGGTGTTTACCCAATAACAGGTGTGGTCAATCACCAGGGTTAGCCTTGAGTTTTATGACCATTAGACCTTATGTAATGCTTTGCTTTTCCTTCGCCCGAGAAATCTCCGAGCATGCTCCGAGAGACTAGGGGGTAATTCTTGACTGGCCACCGGGTTTGCTGTGTGCAGATTTGTACTCCCATTAATGGTAATCCCACCAAGTCTGGTGTCAGCGAATTACGACCTTCTGCACATGGAAACTGACTACCCACTCCCTTTAAGCATGGCTAGGAAAAATGTTGATGAAAATAACTGATTCTTAGGATTTGAAACATGCTTACCTTAATGAATTGAATGGTGGTCATTATTTTACCTGACTGCCAAGAAAGCATAAATGCTTGTAAAGTAAGCAACCAGACGGCCGACAGCTTTAGGTCCTCTCCGAGGGAGCTGGTGATGAGGATTAATGCCTTACCAAAGGGCACTAGCGCATCGCCTTGGTTTCGAACCCGGGTCACCGGATTACTGCTCTTCCGACTGAGTTATCACGCCTCCTTAGGGAGGGAGATTGTTTCAGACTTTGGGTGCAGTACTAACAAAAACAGATTCTCCTAGTAGAGGTGTCCAGTTGGTTGATTGGTTGGTTTGTTTTAATACCTGACTGCTGAGAAATATGTGTTTGCTTGTAAGTAATCAACCAGGGGACCAACGGCTTAAAGTCCTCTCCGAGGGAATTGATAATGAGGATGAATGCCTTACTAAAGGGCACTAGAGCACCAAATTGGTTTCAAACGGGGGACGTCCAGTTTATGAGACCACTGCTCTACCACTGTGCAATGGTTTGAGCTCGACCGCAGATGAGGTGGTGGGTTGGAGCCCCAGTGCAGCACGAGTGTCCTTTGCCTTGACAAAACATTTATCTGCATTTGCCAATCTCCACCCAGGAGTTAAATGAGTACTGGTAGGAAGGAAGGCCTTGAATGCTGTGAGCCCCAGAATAGGTAGCCTATGGAGAGGCGGGATATTACGGGAGTGCCTTGAACACCTAACGAGCGAGATAAGTGCTTAAAAAATATCAATTAAAAAAACTGTTAAATGTGATTGCTGTCTTATAATTAAGAATTTTGTGCACTCATATATTTCTTACAGGATCAAAAGAAATTGCCAGCAAGAGAAAGAGCGAAGTACAGCGGGGCCAGGAGTTTGAGTCTGGTCGAGGCTGGAAGAAGCGTCTGCAGGCCTTTCCGAGGGCCGTTCTCAACCTCATCACCAATATTCCTTTCATATGTGTGTGCTTCTTCGTCACATGTCAATGTTTCTATTCTTCTGGACTGTCTGTGTTTGGGCCTAAGTACATGGAATCTCAGATGAATATCTCCTCTAGTGATGCAGCATTCTATTTGGGTAAGTATACAATTTAGTTTTCATATTGACTTTTTTCCCCAATAGACATGAAGATTGAAAATTGAACTTTACCGACTTTGCTACCACTACTGTACATGTACATGTATATTCAATTGCACGATCTTTCAGTGAAGGTGTACATAGAGCGATTTCTGGTTCCTGGACCCCAGTATCATCACACATGCCATGCAGTGGTTGATGCACTGTGGGACATGGGTGTTGACAAATCGGGACATTGTGACCAGCAGATGGCAGTATATTTAAATCTGAAGCAGTGCCAGTAGAATACCCTGCCTTTAAAGATAAAGTTGAGTTATGGTAATGCGATTGCATTGTGAAAGAAACGGTGTGGAATTGACCACAAAAATGGTTGATCATCTAGCATATAAGAATTTGTGTGTATTGCAAGGTTCTGGAATCATCAAAATGATAAGAAATTTGGCCAAGTCTTGGTAAAGCTACAAACACTGTACACAGAAAGATGTATATGGGACTACATGAACACATGGCGTAAAAATCCTACCCCGGAGTTTTACGATGTTACATGACATATTTAGAATATGAAGGCATTTGAAGAGCCATGCTCTTCAGGGAACATGTCTTATATGATGTTCTTCCACACTTGCATAACAAGAATGATAATGCTCACAAATTATTTTTCACCTCTTCCCAGAACTCAACCTTCTCTTTAAGTCAGGGCAGTTTCATTCATAACAAATGTTTGCAAACTTCATTGCACAGACAAAGGGGTTAAAAACAATTTTCAATTCTTAGAAGTTCATTCGTTCAGAGGCCTGACAGGCCCTGCATGGCTTTAACTTCTCTCCAATGACTTGGTAATGAGGGTAAATGCCTTTAATACCAAAGGGCACGAGCATATCAACTTGTTCTGGGACCCTGGATTACTGGACCACTACTCTGCTGCTGAGGCAATACGCATCCCTATCGTGGCCGAGTGGTTCGAGGTGCTTGACTGGAGATGCGAAGGTCGAGGGTTCGAATCCCGACACGTCACCAATATCCTTTGGCAAGATATTAACCTGCACTTGCTACTCTCCACCCAGGTGTTAAATGGGTACCCAGTAGGATGCGACCGTCAAACAGTTTTTGAGCATCAAGTAACGCCTGGCTGGAATGCTCCCCAGGGAGTGGAGATTGTGCACACAGTGTGTGCGGGCAAGCACTGAATCCAATGACTGGGGTGATAGTATATATAGTGCTTTAGAGACATTGTATTAAGCGCTATATAATATAAGCGGAATATTATTATTATAGCAATGAATACAGTAATCCTATTTCCTCAATGTCTCTACTCTCTAGGTCTCCTGACGATGGCTGGCACGGTGACAGGTGCCTTGATTGGAGGCTGGATCATCAAGAGATTTGACCTCAAGTTCAAAGGTCTCATTGGGTTTGCCATGGCATGTGCCGTAGGATGTCTTGGAGCTTCCTGTGCTTTCTTGCTGAAGTGTCCCAACGTTCCCATGGCTGGTGTGACAGTGCCCTACACAAATAGGTGATTTCTCTATTCATGTTGATATTGATTTTTTTTTTTATAATGATTTTTTATAGAATTAGTGCTTTGCCTAGATAACTCCTTTATAAATCAGATACTGGAATGAAAATCCCCAAATAAGTTCATGTAATTCCATGTTTTACCTAAATAACTACTTTATAAATGAGATAATAAAATGAAAATCACAAAATACGTTCTGGTAATTCCACAACTATTTTTGCACCCTTGCTGTATCTGAATAATATTTTGGTTAAATCAGATTAAATTAATATCTCCAAATATGTTCATGTGATTCCACAATTATTTGGGATATGTTTTTATAAAGCATTCTCTTACTAAAACCTTTTAACTCAATGAATAATCAAGCTGTAGTTTATGATCAAATTTATCACTATAAAATGTAAACATAAATATATGTATGTATAATCTTAAAACCTTCACAAGATCTAAGAGGGTTGAATTCATATCATATTCATGGATTTGTACCTTTTTTTTTGACGTACATAGCTATTCAATTTTTGCTTCACAAATCCAAGATTATGAAAAGAAAAGATGACAGTTTATTAAGTATTGATCATAATAATGTTGTTGCTGATGGTTTATAACCAGTGCTTACATTTTTATTCACCAGACTATGAAAAATAAACTATTTTGCAACAGTTCAGGAGCAGCATAACATTTAGGCCACATTTGTAATCACAGCGATGATCTATTAGTTTAGAGAATGCATTTCAATCTTGTGACTCTCTCTTCATCAATGTGAATTCTTCATATGCTCTTTGATACTGCAGCTCTCAAGAACTTCAATCGCATCGCAATATTACAGCTATGTGTAACATGGAATGTAGCTGTGGTAGAAGTTTTGTTCCAGTGTGTGGCAGTGACAAGGTCCTCTACTACTCGGCTTGCCACGCCGGCTGTTCAGAACAGTCGGACGGCGATGAAGTCTTGGTAAATAACAACATATTGAGGGGTCAGTGACACAAAGACGTAACTCCATTTGGCCATTTTTAGAAAAAGTGGTTTATGTGTCACTGAGCACTTGGGCCTTAAGGAGTTAAGTCTATTTTTCACTAGCCATTGACTTCAATGGGAGGTTGGGTGGAGTTAAGTCTTTGTGTTTCCTGGAAAACCCACATTTTCTGAACAGTTTGATATCAAATACTCATTTTGGCAAAATATGGAGTTACGTCTTTGTGTCACTGAACCCACAATATTAACAGTAATGTTCATTGGGTTTATTTTCTGTTATATTTGTACATATAATGTGTTAGCTTATAGGTGAATTACTGAATCAGTTGAAACTAACACTACACTCAAGACTACAAATAAATGAAATTTGCACATTGTGTAGATTGTTAACAGCACAGTAGAGAATATCTGTATAGTAGCTGTGCTTTATAAATTGATGTAGTAATTATTAGGATTAGTATGCCTCCATTTTCATAACTGATGTTGAGCTTTACTATGTATAACTTCCTTAAACATGGCTCCTACCTTTGACGATCAAGCTACCTCTTCTCCATTTTTCACCGCAGTACACGGACTGTTCTTGCATCAGGAACAGCTCTAGTCCTGGACCTGGTTCTGCCGAGCCTGGAAAGTGTTACATCTTCTGCAGATCTAAATGGCCGTTCTTTCTGGTAATGTTCCTGCTTCTCACCTTCGGTGGGATGGTACATGTGCCAGTATGGACAGCTACAATAAGGTCTGTATCCTTGACGGGGGGCTTCTTTTTTTAACCTAACCCTGACTCCCTATCGCTTCATTTGATTGGCTCAATAGGAACCATACGTTATGCGCTAGTCATAAATATTCATGATACGCACGCACACAGAATTTGATGCGAAAATTTATCAAATAAAGAGATTTCATACAAAAATTACAAGTGCAAAGCTATGTTTACTTAAAAGAATGACATTGCGATCAAATCGGGTGGCTTACCGTAAACGAATGACTAGCCAGGTCATAAATTGTCCATAATCATTGGGACATACTGGTTAAGTCCAGAATCTGGTCGATTTAATTTTACCAACGCAAATATTCATATATTCAAATATTAATATGCAGCGCAGGATGGCTAGGTTAGGTTTAAAAATATCGCTGACGGGGCACAAGAAATGTCTTATTTAATGCGGACTATGTCTTGTATTCTTGAAACGTGTGTAAAGTCGGTCTGCCATATTTTTGAAGTGCCAAATAATACCCTCTTCAAAATTGTTCAACTAAATGAATATACGGTGTGATTACTTGTTTCAGAATTTTTACAGTAAATATTAACACAACAGGGGGGGGGGGGGTGGGGGGGCTGCAGCTCTTTTGATCTGCACTGAAGATCTTGAAATGACTGATATTCAAGCTCCCGTCATCTTGCATTCAGACAATGAGTTGATACTCCTCTTTTCTCATCCTATCTAGTATATTTGTACAACATTAAAGGGCTTTACATGGATACAAAGTGCACTATTAAACAGTGGATGTCACTTTAGCAAAATGTCTTGAAAGTATATTTATGCCAGAAATATCACCTTCTTGTAAAAGCTTTGCCTATAGGTGTTTAGCTTTATACAATTAATTTATATTACTGTACTCATTGTTGAACTAATCATGTTGGTAATATGAGCAGAAATGATTGGCACATCATCGTGTGACCTTATTTTAACCCAAACCAGAAGGAATTCTCATCACAAGGAAAATAGACATTGATCTTCCATTACACATGCTAACTACATAGTGTCACATGCATTTCGTTTAAAGCTTCTTTTGCTGAATGTGCTTTTTTTTCTTTCAGATGTGTGCCCCATTCACAGAGGACATTTGCTCTAGGGTTGCAGAGTTTATTGTACAGTGCATTAGGTGAGTGTGGAATTCTTTCTCTTGAGAATTGCACTTTTTGCAATGTTTATTAACTGGAAAATTAGTCAGAAGTGGTGAGTGTGGGGGGGGGGGGGGGGAGTTAATCACCCGTAACATTGAATCTGCTTGATTTGTAATTAGTATGATATGATTTGATAAATAGAGGTGTCGTGGTCAGGTGGATACGTCGTCGGACTGTGGATCACAAGGTTTGTGGTTTGAGTCCTGCCGCCGCACCTAGGTCCTTTGGCAATACATTATGCCACATTTGCCACTTTCCATCCGGGTGCTAAATGGCTATCAATCGGAAGGGATTGCTTGAATACTGTGATCACCAAAAATGGTAGCCTAGAAGATCCAGGGTAATATTGGAGCGCCTCGAGTACCTTGTGTGTTGGATGTGTGCACTATAAAAAAGATACCCCGGTTTATTATTGACTCCACTGATACAAGGAGTGTTTTT
Organism: Strongylocentrotus droebachiensis; assembly: GCA_035222895.1. Classification (NCBI taxonomy): domain Eukaryota; kingdom Metazoa; phylum Echinodermata; class Echinoidea; order Camarodonta; family Strongylocentrotidae; genus Strongylocentrotus; species Strongylocentrotus droebachiensis. The sequence goes on from JAVYIG010007591.1 coordinate 6,674, forward strand.
GCATCTTCCCACAAGACAATATACAGCCTTACATGCATGTAGGATTTGATAAACTAAACTAATACAAGAGCTTTTAGCATGTTCTCACAAGACATTTTTCTTTGTGAAACATGCTTAACTTCATGATATTAACATGTGACCTTGAAAGGTAGATGGGGATCGCAGATTAAAGAAATCTCAAAATCACTAAAAATTGCCATTGAGCAAAAGATGACAAACTGTTCTAAAATGTAAAATTGGTCAACAGTTGTTTAACAAATTTTGAAAAAGAAAGGCTGAAATAGGTCTTAACTTTTGTTGTGCTTTAGGTTTAAAAAATATATCTTAAAGGGATAGAAGGGGGAGGCGGGAGGGGGAGGCGGGAGGGGGAGTGGTCCAACCTCCTCTTGCAGTGTCCATGTGAGGCTTATCAAATAGAAAAATGATTAAGAAAGGCATTTCTCATTTTTACTCCTTCACATTGCACCGTAGGAACTATCCCAGGACCCGTTGTTCTTGGTCTTCTTATTGACAAGTCCTGCTTGCTGTGGGAGGATTCCTGCGATGGGTCCAGGACCTGCTGGCTATACCAGAACTCGGAGCTGTCCCTGGTCTTCTTCTTCATCACCCTCCTGGCCAAAGTGGGTGGACTGATATTTCTCCTGGGGGCGCTGCTCAGTTACAGGACGCCAGACGGGAAAGGAAGTGCCGACGGGAAGTATGATAAGCTGGTGAATGAAGATAATACTGATGCTCTATGACCAAAGTGACCGTACCCTGTTTCCACCAGCTGTCCAGCTTTGCGCGATGCTCTCCCTTAAGATTTGTACACAATTACCAGATTTTCATTAGCCAAGTAAAATGTAGATTGTGAGTTGCAACTATTTATATCTTTTCAAAGAGGCTCCTTCGTAAAATACCAAGGAATGTAAGGTATAATTTAGGCACACCTTGAGAACGAAAATAAGTACACATACAGGGGGGTGTTTCACAAAGATCCTAAGTTGGACTTAACAATTATGGAAAACCGTTAGCATCTTGAAAATATTTTGTAAACGTTATTTTAAAAGACATGAAATGTCGATTCAAGTCAGTCGTATTTTCTATCATCAAGGAGAATTCATGTTCTTGATGTGGAATTTATGAAAAGTCTAAAATACTTTAATATTTGCTTTTGAATATATTTCATTTTAAGGCTACAAATGGTTCTCCATAATGTTTAAGTGCAACTTAGAGATAACTACGACTTTGGATCTTTGTGAAACATTCCCCTGGTGTACTTTTAATATCTAAATTGTAAATATGAACGACCTATGCTTGATTATTATTGGGATATTTCACATAAAAGACCCCTTTTGTTTACTGTCACAGTCTGCGGACAAAAACAAATGAAGAAATTACCCATTTGTTTTGTATGATCGTGAACAGTTACATTTACATATTTTGATGGTGAATGTACACCTTGGGTAATTCACATTTATTGGTATATGTTGATAATGATGGATTGGATTTATGTACAAAGAAAGGTCAGAAAGGAAGTTGTGTAAATTTGCCGATTAAAATGCTCAATGTTTGTTTAGTGTACTCTAATTTTATTTACCATGACAACAAAAACAAAAAAACTTGTCATCAGGAATTTATGTTTTTCTTGGTACTGAATCTTGTCTTTCAAACAGAATTTTTGTTTTCTCTTATTTGCATACAGGGTAAGCTTGAATATAGCATTGGAAAACTTTGTCTAATATGTAACTTGTGAATATTAAAAATTATATGGTGGTTTTTCAGTTAAATAAATATTATCATTCAGATCCTCTTTACTTATATGAATTAGAACATTTCCCTTTTAAAAAAAATACCGGTACTCAAAATTTCATTTTGTAATCTGCTCTTTGGTAATAATTTTAGTGCAAAACTTACAGTTATTGGCACAAAGAAAATATGTGCAATTTGCTGACTCCTTTATGTGATTTGAAATGGAACTTGTGTTGATATTTGAGGCATGTGCTGAAAATTGAACCTTTAGATTTCAAGTGATGTTCTCTTCGGCTTTATCACAGTAGTAAGGCTGGCAATATGCTTAAATGAGAGGATTGTTTGATGAGAGTAGAAGAAGCCAGTGCACTTGCAAAAAATCTATTTATTAACATATATATGCTCCATCACTGCCTTTTTAATATATATATATGTACTTATATTGTCTTTCTTCAAAACAGTCAAGGATATCAACATTTGTTGGATACCCCTGAATATGAGGAATAAACTCTGTTTGGGCTTTTTAAGTGTATGAGCATTGAAGATCAGGTGACATTAAATGTACTTCTATTCGTGCTTACCTTTTCAATTTTTTGTTTTATTGCTGCTATTGCTGTTGATGTATTCAGGCTGTGAATGGTTTATGCTTTTCCCACAAGCTACGTTTACATGAGAGAATATATACTCTATACAAAAGTTATATAATCAGGCTGATCTTTGTAGCATACAAGTTCATGTACAGAGTAAGAATTATATATCTTGTTAGAGATGAGACAGTACTCTTTGTTATTGCATTGTTTTGTATCGCTAAATAACCTTGAATTTGCTGAATTTACAAATAATTCTTGCAATTATCTGTTTTTAAAGTCTGTCAATAACTTTGACTCTTTAAGCCTGTATGAACTAGTTTGGAGAGGATGGATTAGACCTCCCTGCATGGTCACTGACAGGTGGTTATCTTATCAAATCAGCTCTCACTTAACAATAGAAAAAGGACATCATGGGGACCAACTTGTACCGATTAGACATTATTTGCTATATAGAGGGCGCAAGTAGCTACAAGTAGTGCAGTCCCGCTTTAAAGGTTGTTCATAGTCATTTTAATGCTCCTGTTTCTATCTCTATCCTCTCTCCATTTATACTTCCTTCTCTTGTCTTCCAATTATCTCTCTTTCATTTTCTCTCAATCTACTTTTCTTGTTATGTAACTCTCTGTTTTACTTCTTTTGTATCTCTTTATCTTCCATTCTTTAATTTTGTCCGTGACTGCTGTTTTACTTAATGTGCAATACTTACATTGTTATTTGATTTAAAAGAGTTATATACATGTACATGTAACTCAAAATATAAATCCATAACACTTCCATGAGCTTATATTATGCAACATACATTTTATGGTTGAGCAATTAAACAAAATGAATTTATCAATGACTGTTTAGTTTTGATTGAAAGTATTGCAGAATGCAATGTTTAAAATGTGGTTTTTACATGGATATGCAATTATTTATTAGCCACTATTTGGAAAAAGATTGTATTTAAAGAAAGATGAATGCTACATTTACTTTTCTTGTACTATGGCAATCGAAACCTTTGAGTAATATTTAACAGAAAGTTATGTTATGACATTTGTCAACTGATATACACTGTATTGATATAAATAATATGACTGATATGTTTTAACTATGTACTAATTTGGTAGTGGTAATAAAAAAAAAGGGAAAGAAAATATTAACTGTGTATATGCCACACAAAATTGATTACATCACCGTGCTACACTGCATTTATTATGGGATATATATACCAAAGACTGCAAGATTATTTAACTGTTTCCAGAGCAAGTTTAATCTATTCCAGTGTTAAAAAGGTTGTCACTCCGCTAATCACGACCAGAAACGATTATTTCTGCAAAGCCATTGTGCTGCAAAAGGCAATCCTTACATCAATTCAGGGGCGGATCTATAAGGGGGGGGGTATCTATTTAGAAAGCATTGATTATTATGTTTTGATGGGTATTAATACTTGTGTTTGAGGAGTCTGGTAAACCATTCGCTATTAATTGTTCAGAATGTCAAGCTTTTTGGTGACATTTGGTACCTTTTAAAAGGTGCTTATCCTTTTATGAAAAGGAACCAGGTTTAGGGGCTCTAAAGTGGGTTTCAGAAAGAGTGATAAGAAAGAAATGAATGTAAAAAATAATGATCATGAGATTAAAAGCGCTATTAAAAGATAAATTTGGTAAGCATTTGTGTTGTCTACACCTGTAAAAAGGCTGAAAGAGAAAATATAAAAGAGAAGAAAGAACAAAATCTGTGAGAATGACAGACGTGTTTGTGGTTGAATAGATCAGCCGCCGTGAATGAATTTAGTGATGTATGTCTGTAATTCCGGAGTGAACTCTCTATGCACTTTAACACCGGACCTTCTTCAATTTCAGTAAAGCAACAAAGTAGCGCAGAAAGAGCCCATTTTTCATACAGATGAGACCCCGGTCCACCCCAATAAAGTTTATAATGCCCCCCTTTTTTGTGGGTTGTTTTAATTCTTTTTACACAAACTTGTGTCCCATGTGGACAAAAATCATTGATCTGCCACCTTAATTAACAACACATGGCATTGGTCTGTGTATGTGTGTACTTGGGGAGGGGGAGGGGGTGTTCAGGGGCACAACAGGCCCGAATCCCTCTAAATAGCATATCTTCTACATGTGTATCTTACTTATTATATTCATTTTATTCATTTATTTTTACCTCGGAGATTTCTTGAACACCACAACCCCACCCCACACCCGCTCCTTTACAAAACCCTTGATCAACCAATGACGAGTCATTGTCAAGAGAGTTAGCCTACCGAATCGGTAAAGAATAAACATTTCCTTCACCTGATTATACCATGGACCTAGGTCCATGATCATACCAACGCTTGTTATTTGGCCTGTGTCTCTGCTCTCGTGGCCACTCCATTAACGTGACAGTTAAAATTGAGGTATGTTGACTATCTATATTTATCTTTATACATCTCCATTAATGAACGTAACTGTTTTTTGATGAAGTTTTGTCATATCGGCATGGAGTTGTTAAATAAACTTTTTGTGACTCAAAAATATCTTATCTATGAAAATGATGCTAGCGACCAATGTCACTGAAGCTGCAGTTTGTCATTGAAATATTAGAACGATCCGCAGATCAATAATAGTATATTAGACCTTTGAAAAAAGGTGTTGTTGTGCCAGCACCTTGGTCGGTCGGTCGATTTAAAAAATAAAAAAAAAGTTGTTTTGTACTTATTTTTTTCCCCTCTTTTGGGCTTTCATTTTTCAGTTTTGAATACTTTTAATATATAACTTTCGATTCATTAATCATGTTTTTGCTATCTTTAATAAGAAGTCGACCGTAGATTTTAAGATTTTGGGGTTGGTCGCAAAGGGCAATACAACAACTTTTTTAAACCTTAAAGTGGTACTGTAATATACAAGTAACAGTGCACATTAAAAATAAAAGGCATGGCCTACGATAGTGTACTGTGGAATCAAGAACAAAAAAAACAAAACAAAAAAAACATGGAATATATGAAGAGAGACACAGAGAGAGGAAACACTTGATGTACAGAAACGAAACTGAAAGCGAACAAACAGAAATGCTAACATATTATTTCTCTTGGCGAAACGAGAGAAATGGGTAAAACAAGAGTTACGATAATAATTGAAGTGATGGAATTTGATTATCAAAATATTTAAAAGCGATTCATTTAAGAAAATAGGGAAGGATGTAAACTTATGAGAGGGAGATGAGAAAGATAAATGCATGATCCCGATCTAGAAGAAAAGGAAGCAGCAGAGATGAGTAAAATATCTAAAAAGAAAGAATAAAAACCAGATATCATTTGATTTTCACTATTGCCCATAACGTTAGATTTTGTTCACCCCTTCATAAATGTTTGTCATATTATGATCCCCCTGATAGATATAGTTTATCATTTTAATATTTTTCTTTATTGATCAATCACTATGCATTTTTAGATTGATCAATAATAGTAAACCAGCCAAGACGTGATTTTTCACTGTGGGCGGCTTTTTTTTTTTTTTTTTTTTTTTTTTTGGGGGGGGGGGGGTAATTAATGCATGGCATCCGTAGTAAAACTTTTGCAAACATGTCTAAGAATAAGATAAGGGTGGATACAGCGCGCATTCTTGGCTAAAAATGTATTTTTGGAGATCGAGAGTTGGAAGAATGTCAACAATCCTGATTATTAACTTTTTGGCATAATATTTATTTATAGTGAACGTTACCTTTCCACTCATCATCAACTCAAATCTGCAACCATCCTCCAATCAAACAGATATCTCCTGAAATAAAGGGTGGATTTTGAACAACACTATCCCTGAAATGCAGTACTTTATAACCATGCCTTGACACCCTATATTTTCCCCATGCAGGTAGTGATCTAAAAGCCCCTCTTAAGTGTAGGGAATCCCAAATTCGAAAACAATTGATGGTAAAATTGTATCATAATGTAAAATATGTCATTTATTAAAGACACATTTCTGCAAGGATTTTCAAAACAAATATTGAAAAAGAATACATAAATAGGGTTTTCTGTTGTATGCAGATCAAACACCTAAATTTCGTATTATTTCATCTATATTCGACTTCAAACACATTTGTTTTGAAAATCCTTGTAGAAATTTGTTTTAAATGACATCCTCTTTCACATTAAGATATAATTGAAGTGACATTTTGCCAGCAAACTGCTGGGGATCCCAACACTTTAGAGGGGCTTTAACCTCGACCTAGATATTCAATGGAAATTTTCTTTCATACCAAAACGCCTCGCTGTTTATCGAAGAACGAAGTTGATATTGTTCTTTAGAGAATATTTCCGACCTCAATATTTGCGACCCTCTTAAGCAAACAATATGATTCTCCCGTCGTCCTTAAAACATATACAACCTTCATTGTACGAGTATACATGTAAGAAGACAATAGTGCACGTCAGACATGAATTTGAAAATATGAATGTAATACTGACAGTACAGCGAGTTGGCAATTGCACTGTTGGCAATTCTACTGTTGCCCGTCGAGTTGGAATCATATTTTCTTGCCTCTTTTCATGAAGCGATTGTGACAATACGGTTTATTCTTGATAAATACAGTTTATATCTTCTTAGAACTGTACAATAGACCAGCCATGAATGAAAAAGGCTCTAAAAAGATTCAACGGAACTTAGGGGATAATGCATGGCATCCATGCTAAAACTCTCATGCAAGAGTACCAAGGAATAAAATGGGGGTGGAAGCCGCCCCCATTTTAAAAACTAAAAATGTCATGTTTTGCCTCAAATTGGCAAGAATGTCAACAAATTTGATTTGTATTTTTTTGACCAAATATGTTTTCTCTAATAATCACATTTCAATTGATATAATCTGTATTATTAGTTTCAAGTTATAAATCTGTTTAAATTGCTTTTGGATGCTGGATATTACACACTTGTGTATAGCTCATTGACAGGTAAAAGGTGTGATTTACTCAGAATATGGGTCAATTAAAACTACATTAGTTGTCAACTATTTCAAAATGATATCCTTTGAGGTTAGTTGGTAACTAAATTTCTCCCCAAATTTAGAGTTGATGTAGAACTTATAGAGTACATTAAATCAGTAGTTGGCAACTAGTAATTTTATCACCGAGTAACAGATGTACAAAAGTGGTCAGAAACTCGGAAAATTGGTAGAGATTGTCACGGAATGGGAAGAGAGAGGGTAAATTTCAGGACAGGAGGAATCCCACAGATATATTTAGATGGAGAGAAGCTATGGAAAATATATTATTTCAGACCCAATCCCCCCCCCCCCCCCCCCTCCCCTCACACCCCCAGTGCATTTACGAAATTGCACTGGCAAATACATTTTTCTTCTTCCAAATTTAGAGTTGATGTATAGGGTACCTTTAAATCCGCGCTAGTTGGCCCACCCTTACAAAGATTCAGAGTGCTGTATATATCATGCAACATTATTTTGGCACAGTGGATATTGTAATAAAAACGTGCACATTTGCTGGGGACGCATAACTTTATACACAATGCAATACCCAATACTCTAAAACCACTATGGTCCAAAGTACAACTTGGGACAAAGATCTATGGAAATTCGCCTCACGGGGACATATCATGCACGTTTACCCTTTCTACTGAAATATGCATTTCCCAGGCCCCAAGACCACATCTTTCCAATCTCCCGTTCTCTAAAATGATGTTTCATGCGTCATCTGAACAGGCTCTCTTTTCTTCTCGCTCTCTGCTATCTCAGTAATATGAGCTACAAAGTGGACATGACACTTTTGACGTATGAAAAAAAGCCTGCTATTTTGACAAATTTTTCCGCCTCCCTAAGATTGTCCCATTGTATTTGCATGACTGTATACTTTTTGGAAAATAAACATTTTTATGTTTGTGAACCGCCCTTCAAATTAGTATAATTTTATGAAAACAGGCAAGAAAATATGATACAAACTCTACGGGCAACAGTGCAATTGCCACTCACTGTACTGTCAGTATTGCATTCATATCTTCAAATTCATATTAAGTATGCACTATTGTTATCTTACATGTGTACACGTACACTGCAATGAAGGTTGAAGAAGTTTCAAGGACGACAAGAGAATCATATTGTTTGCTTATAAAGAGGGACGCAATATTTTGAGGTGAAAATATTCTCAAAAGAACAAACAATTTCGTTTTGTTCTTCAATAAACAGCGAGGCGCGTTAGTATGAAAGAAAATTTCCCTTCAGTATCTGGGTAAAAGGTTGAAATAACTGAATGCATGGGGAAAAACTGCTGGTATGAAAGTATAGGGGGTCAAAGTGCGACCTTGTTAAAAAGTACTGCATTTCAAAGATATAGTGTTGTTCAAAATCAGCAGTTTATTTCAGGAGATCTGCTGCTCGTAGGATGGTTGCAGATTTGAGTTGATGGGGAGTGGTATTAACGGATACACAGCCGTAAATTTGGTGTTTCGTCATTTTTAATGGTAAATATCCATGCAATTTGTTTTCTTCTTAAGTTGTGTTACTTAATTGCCTGCTTTAAATGAGAAGAACATTACTTACCACTGTAGCCTGTTGGAACTGCATACAAGGGGTGACCAAAGTCTATGACGGTAAACAATCCATCCTGAATATTATTCGATCAGTACGTTTTGAATGCCATAATATATAGGAATGATCCTCGCGAATACATTTTTTTTAATAGCTTTTCTATTATTATACACTGTTAGTCATAATGGTGGAATAATTATTTTTACCCCAATTTATTTGGATGATTTGGACAATGATTTATTCCTAATAGATCTAGATAATAGTATGCATTCTCAGATTTTATTGAATGACAATTGAGGAGTGTTTGTTTTGCGTGACTGCTAAAGCATGTGTGTGCTACAACTAGGGGACCTACGTCATTAAGTCATAACTGACAGTAATGGGGATTAATACATCATAAAAGGGCACTAATATAGCACATCAACACGGTTTTGATCCTGGGGGGCTCACAGTAACGAGGCCATTGCTTAGCCAATGAATCATGACTGTACGCAGCGGGCGCTAGGGTACGTCGACGCCCCCACAAAAACCAAAAAACAAAGAAAATGCAATAATTTTTCAATAATTCATTGCATTTTGCCCCGACCCCCAACATAAAAAAATCCTCTATGTGGGCATGCCTTGAACCATAATGCATGGCCCTACAGAGGAATTTTTCCTGTTGGGGACTGGGGGAAAATGCAATGAATTAAAGACATTTTCATTAAAAAAAAATTAAAAGAAAACCTCTTTCAGCTACTAACTTAGTCTTGAATTTCTATGTTTGATATCATTTTGTGAGACAGAAATCTTTCGAAAGACAGTTTTACAATCATACTCCAACAGCATAATATTTATTTTTTCCAGTACTCTTCACTCTGACTTGCTAGAAGTAAAGACAAAATCAAAATAACTCTTTTTATTCACTTCTGGTAGTACTTTACTCGTTCTTCTGCAGATTTGAAGCAGATCTTTTCTATAATCATCCGTGAGACGCCGTCCATTTGACGTCAAGGATGTCTGACCTTGAAGGTCCAGACCCGCAGTCAATTCCTCCCGATGGCGGTCAACCCAGCCAGAGTTTGGAGGCCAAGTTCCCCAATTTCAAAGGCACTGGGAACACCGACTTACCAAAGTTGCCGAAGATGCTCGGCGAACCAGCGGAGGCCATCAAGGTTTTCGCTGAGTATACGAGACTGATGAGATCAGCGAAGACTCAGAAGATGTTCGACGAGAAGTTGGATTTCAACGATCCCAATGTTCTGATTGAAATGCGGGTATATTGAAAAATAAATAAATACATTGGTTGGTCGGTCCAGAATGTTTGGACAGGCATAGTAGGGGGAGGGGACGCAACTCTTGAAAATTTTCCGACGAGCTCAAAAAGGGTACTCAAATGTTTGGAAGATATAGGTGTTTAAAATGGGCAGGAATTTCGCTAGTGAGGGACGAGGGTTCCATGACACATCCTATTCAAGGTTTCTACTTTTAACACTGACCAGGTACTTAATTTTACAAAGTGACAGATTAGGAAAAGGAAGTCATTATTACAGGGGCGAACCATAATTTGTCTCGGAATTATATATCCACATCATAGATCATAATTATGCCCATAATCTTTTCATAGAAACTACAAGAATATTCAACATTACATTGCAACATTTCCCTGTAATCGAGTTTCGAACTATTCTCATGGCTCCAATATACCACTCTGTTAACCTCTAACCACATCTCCCTCCAGAAAGTATGGCTTCATTCGACCTTTCAAGCCCTGGAACTCTTTGGCCTAGATCACCTCAAACCCAAGTTTGGATTGGGAAAGATTCCCTATCTTCTACCTCTTATGTTCACTGCATATGGTGATTGTCCAGAGGTAAGTTAAATATAAAATAGTTCATATTTATGAATGAATGAATGAATGGTGGTTATTATTTCACCTGACTGCTAAGAAAGCATAAATGCTTCTAACTAAGCAACCAGACGGCCGACGGCTTTGGGTCCTCTCCGAGTGATCTGGTAATGAGGATTAATGCCTTACCAAAGGCCACTAGCGCATCGCCTTGGTTTCGAACCCGGGTCACCGGATTACGAGACCACTGCTCTAATGTATTTATTTATTTACCAACTATTTTTATTCTTAAAAATTAATACTTTTGTAAGAATGTGTAAATACCTACCTGTAATGCCTTTCGAGATCCAAAGGCTACACAGTCGTGCCTTGCTTTCACACTAAGAAGAATGCCATCTTCGGTGGATGTGGACGTTGTGATTCTGGTCGAGAAATTGGTAGTAAGATTTAAAGAGAGAAACGTATTATGAGAAAAGAGGACTGAGGGAATGATATAAACAGGAATTAACAGCAAACGAAATACAAAAAAAGGAGAGGGGAAGAGAGAGAGAGAGAAACAATTAAAAAGCAAACTAGGTGAAAGAAAGCCGTTTGCAGAAGACAAAATGGCGATATAGTTTGGTCTAAATGTCGGCAAGGATATATTTTATTCATCCTTCCTATCATCATCATTCCTTTGTCTACAGATCTTAAGCCTGGCTTCGTTCATTCATAGCCCAGCCCTGAACATCCCTCCACCGAGGTTCGTCGACGTGGGCGATGTCGTACCCGACCTCGATCTCGTATCTCTGTCTGGAAGAACCATCAGCCTCGCCGATCTCCATATCAACAAGGACCGCCCCCTGATGATCCTCGCATCGTCAGGCTCCTGACCTCCACTCAGGGTAATGATTATGATCGAGGGGTGACAGTGGCTACTTCTGGGTAGATCGAGGGATTAAGAGGGGAGGGGGTATTTAGGTGATACGACCTCTGGCTTCATTTTGAGAAAATATTATTTAAAATAATTGAGTGCAAAGGGGGGAATCCTATTTCCCCGGGAGAGTCTTGAGAATGCCGACCGGATTATCGCCATCATTTTTCCTAGGAATAATAAATGGCTGGAATGTTTTGAGATAATCCAATAGGTTTAATGATTAGTCATTAGTTTAATTAGTAATCTTGTTTTGAATTAAGGGTTAGGGTTAAGATTAGGGTTAGAGTTAGAATTGGGGTAATATACCAGTTTTTATGATGTACGGTTAATGTACCATTTGGTGTTATATATAGATGTACTGTTAGTACAACATGTAGGGTTATATATATATATATATATACCCATATATATATATATATATATATATATACCTTATCACTTTTAGCTGTAATGATCCTATCATTCGTTGCCACCCGTAGGCCTGTGTAATAGGTGGAACGCTAGCGACCCTCGTGAGCGACTACCGAACCCAGGTCGATTTCGTAGCCGTGTACCTGGCCGAGGCCCACGCTAAAGGAGCGTGGGAGATGGGCCACAACATCAGCTATATCAAGGATCACACATCGCTTCAGGACAGGATTGAAGCAGCTAAGTGAGTCAGATAAATTAAAGCACAACGAACACAATACGAACACAATAGGGAGATCTATGTGAGTTTGTCTAGCGGCACTTTCACTTGGTCAGCTCTCTGTCATCGCCTACAAACTGGCTCAGGCGATCTCGGTTCAAAACTGAGTCACCTCTTTCGGATGGTGACGTTAAAGCTCGGTCCCCAGACGCAAATAAACGTATCTAATATAATTGCAATTTCTTTGAAACGGAGCACATGATGATCGTGAAGTGTAATGCCGAAAAAACAGTCATGCATTTTAGTTTAGAATGCTCTGATCTTTTTCAGGGGAATCTGTTTTTTCTTCATGGCCGCTTCCGTCTATGATCATGTTTATTTGCCAAAAACGGGCGAGTGCAACCTATCACGTTTTCGGCAATGTAGTTTTTAAAAAGACCTCGTACCTGATAGTTTTAATCAGTTCTCATCAACTCATCACCATCTCAAAACTGTTGTTTTCCTCAGAGACTTACTAAAGGTCGACGCAACGTCACACACTGAATGCCTGACTGATGATGTCAAAGACACGTCCAAGTTCCGTTTGGTGGTGGATAAGATGGACAACCTCTTCACCAGAATGTTCAGGGTACACCCCGATCGGGTCATATTCATCCGCGATGGCAAGATGGTGTACATCGGGAACTCTATCCTGGGACAGATACAGAACCCCACCTACCTGATGACGCACGAAGCACGTGATTGGTTAGAAGCGAACGTTGGACCAGCTGCTGCTGCCAACCAGTAGATCATGTGATGCCGATACCTTAGAAAAATGTGTACTATCAAGGACTGTCGATTTCATTGAATTTACTTTTCCTGAAATATCGCTATTTTGACGTCTTCAAATCATCGTTTCATGAAACCGTTCACCGACATCCCATTGAAATGCGTGTTTTAAGTTTAACACCCGTTTCAACGGGATGTCGGTGAACTTGAACTTATGACGGTTTAGGTTCCATGAAACGATGTCCAGGTTATCAGTCAGGAAGTTTTTTTAAGGTTAAGGGCGGGCCTTAAAATGTCTGAGCAATTAGTGACTTTGCCCCGAAGTTCGCATAGTTAGTTTGTGTAAGACAGATGAAAAGGAAAAGGTGACATTGTTGCATATGACCGATGATTGACGCGAACAAAACTGATGAAGTTTTCATTGGAAATACTAACCTGTGAAAATGGATGAACAATATTTGTCACGGTCTATCCGATTGTATGCAACAGCGCAACCTCGAGTTCATCTATCCCGTATTTTACTAATACTAATCAAGACGATTTCGTGCATTGTGTCCCGTATGAGGAATAGTTGTTTTTATCCTGTTATATCTTTTCTTTTACTTATTCAAAAAAAAATGAAAGAAAATATCTTGGAACGACCATTAAACAAGGGTCGTGATATCAGAAAGAACCATCAGTTTTTTGTTTGTGTGTTAACATCATCTTTATTCATAGAAGAACAAAGGAAAATACATAGTAAGTCTAGATTACTTGTTTTTACGAACGATTCACTCGACTATATAAAAATGAAACATTGCAAACATTATACAAAACATATTTCAATACAACATCTAAAATATACATATATATTGTTACATAATCATATTGAGGCATAATAAGGTTTTTTGTGTTTCTAATTTGGATGAAACAGATGACGAATCATGTCGTACGGGACATAGTGTATTGCGGACTCACCATATAATTATTGTTGTTTTGTCTGAGATGAACGTTAAATATTGCCTTAATAGCCTACCATTAAAGTCTCAGACTGAAACAGTATTCGAATCCTCATTGTAATCTTTTTATTTATATAGAAATTGATAGGATAATAAAAATGTCTAGAAATACAGGAATAGTCCCGGAGTAATAATATTACCCGGCGTATCTTTCGGTAGCCTCTTCTATAAAATATAAAAAAGGTTGAGTAGAAACAAGAGTCATAATTATTAGCTATCCTGATCGAGTGAGAGTCAAGTTGCGCTTGATTTTTTGCTATAATTTGAAAAAGTTCTGCGATGAAGAAATAATAATATTAATAAGAATTTTAACTGTACGATCAAAGCACACTAAAGGCATGCCATATCTCCATATATTTTTAAATGTTGTTGATTAAAAATAAGATAAAACATAATAAAAAAAAAGCTATCTACACAATAGAAAGCAGCATTGTAGATACAGTAGATTGAGTGGAAGTGTTTACACTAGACACCAAGATCAATTTTCCACTTTTTGAAAATTAATGAAAAGGAATTGTTTTTTCTTCTTAGCTAGAAAAATATTCTAAGTCGTTGTTGGATTTCAGCTAAGCCTTAATATCTTAATGGCGAATCTACTTTAGATCTTACAAACACAGTATTTCAACACCAAAATAATGTAAATTAAATAATCATTATGTATACCAACACATTTCTGAAAATGGTTTCAATTATAGTATTTCTATATGCCATACACTGTATGAAAATATAAAATAAACACTATATAGAGAATTCTTTTAAAACAAACTGCAATACGTCATATACACCTGCAAATTGATATATACACAATGATAACAAGTACGTTTATCTGTTTGTATTCAAAGTATTGACTTAGCTTTTGAGTGATCGTTGATAATTAACTAGAAACGTCCACAATGTCGTCAAAAAGAGTGTTATAATTATAATCTAACATGCCTCCAGCAATTATCTTTTTGTTAATTGTTTGAAATTGGGGATATTTTTGTTTCAGAAACGAGAATAATGATAGGTCGAAGATATTTCCCTTTTTTTATCTGCTTGATACACTCTAGGCTTGAACGATGTGGCGCCATTGACTAGTTGCCATTTTAGTTGGTGTCCAAACTAGAAGCGGTTCGAGAAAAAGATAATTTTGTAGACATGAGGGGAAGGGGGAGGGGATGGGACGGCTTCCATTTTCTTCATGTGTCTCGCAAAATTGGCGAAGGGTGTGGGGGGGGGGGGGGGGGAGGGGGACTTGACGCAACGGGGAATAGGGATCCCCTACCCAACCCCCTCTAGAACCACTCCTGGTTCAATCGGGTTATACGATTGCAGACTTTGCCCTCCGGAATGTGCCACAGTTAGGAACAATAACAGGGAAAGGTCTGCCGTTGTGTCATTGACACATGCAGAGATGTCGCAGAGATGGGTTTTAGGGGATGTAACAGTCCCCTCCCTTTCCAAATGAAATTCAGTAACAAATCTTTAATTTTAGAGCCTTCTCCAGATGCAGATTTTAATGCTCTTGTTTGTCCCTTCCACTCATTTTGCACAAGTAGTATAATTACAAACATAAATATTTCATAGAAATGCACTCGTTTAAAATGAACAAATTGTCTTTTATATGTTAAAAATGACCATCACTTAAAATTAAATAAATAAATAATAAATATAAACAAATAAATACATTTTAAAAAATGCATAAATAAATAAATAAATAAATGAATAAATAAATAAATGAATGAAATAAATGAACAAATAAATAAATATGTAAGTAAATAAAGCAAGGGCAGCTAAGACCTTACCAACGATATCGGCGTATATGAGAGAGAAAGAGAGAGAGAGAGAGAGAAAGAGAGAGAGAAAGAGAGAGAGAGAGAGAGAGAAGGAGTGGGTGTTCTGCCCAAACTAGAAAGAAAAGAGCGAGGCTAAGCCTCTGAATGTATATTGCTTTAATTTTGTCAAATTCAAGTTTGTGCCTATAGACGAACTTTATTCTGCAACACGACCTCGGACACGTATCAGTCTCTTGCAAAGTTATCTGATTGCTATATATAACCCAGTAAACCGAGAGATAAACCCTCAAGTACCTGTTGCTTCGGACTCTTAACTTGCCAAGGACGTTTACAAACCCTTATCACAGTTGCAGGAACGTTTACATATTAGATCTTTACATCGGAATGAATAGAAAAGAAAGAAACGGCCGGTGTTCGTAAGACATAAGTTTTCACAACTCGGCCGAGTCAAGATGGCGACGTTGGTACGGTTGCTGCCGATTGTTGTTGCTGTAACATTAGTTGTTGTTTGTTGCTTCACAACAGTCCATGCAGGAGCGGATCCCTATTTGGACAAATACCTAGCATCTGTGAGACAAAGTGAGTATCGTGTTGCGAGCATTGGGATCGAATGGATGGGTCATGATTATGTTCGACGTGACTATTTAACACTAAACATAACAATTTGATAATTTACTAAAAGGGTACTTGTTGAAAACCTCATGATAGCTCAACAGCTGACTTACATGGGAAGTACATACAATACAAGGCCAAATACAATATAATATGATATATACATTTATAATTGACAAATGTATCATACCCACAAATTATAGAAAAATGGATAATAATATATGTATAATAAAGGATCTTAAATTAAGTGACTAAACTAAGCCATAAGAACACGTTCCTATTATAGTTAGTGATCACAACGGTTAATTTGACTTGGTCAGTTGATAAATCCATTAGAGGATTGAAGAGAAGGTTGAAGTCTGGTAAACAAATCTGTGAGCTTTCTCATTATAATTATGTATGTGACTTTGGAAGAATAGGCCTATGATATTAAAAGTGTCTCTTTATTAAAAGGAGGTTCCTTCAAATAACTTGATTTCGAAATATGACAAATAATAGCTGACAAGTTTGGATCAAAATGTTTTGCCAATATGTGTAGCCGTCTTTATCAATTCTTCTTCTTCTTTTTGTTCTTCTTCTACTTCCTTTTTTTTAAACTTAAATTTTCCTTGTGATGCTCCCTTATTCTAAATTGACCACGATCATTTATGATACACAATATGTTTAATTTTCTCCCCCTAAAGACAAGCATGGATTGGAGGATATGAGGAAGCTTTTTGTTGATAGAGGACTAGATTTGAATAACGTTGTCGAAATCATGGGAAACAATCAAGAATTCGCAAAGGTAAGATTTTCAGAGGGGGGGGGGGGTGTCATTATCCGTCTTGTAATATTTCGAAGGCTCGTCATACTGTAGGTTAGTTACTACGTAGGTTCATTTTACCCAAGGTTTGTTATTCTGTAAATGGAATAGAGTTCTATTTAATTTGTAGGAAATATAAAACAGGGTAATATAATAACACTAAGAAAAAACTGTCTCTTTAAACTGATACTGATACATTTCTTAAAATCTATACCCATCCCCCCCCCCCCTCCCCCTCTCATTTACTCAAAGTAAATTATTTTTCTGTTTTCTTGTCATTTTTTTCATTTGATTTGATTTGATTCTGATATTGATTTCTAAATTTTGCATTTTAAATGTCTGACATGGTCTTGTTGAATTGTGAATTATAGAAAAAAGTTACTTGCAAGCAAAAAGGTTAAAGGTATCGTATTAAAGCTTAATATTTTCTATATATGTCATAGTTCCTAAACATTGTGATCATGTACTCATATACAGCTTGACATAAACATAATGCTCTTGCCTTAAGGCATTTGAAGAGCCATGCTTTTCAGGGAACATTGTCGATCTAGTGTTCTTCCACACTTGCATAATAATAACAATGATAACGCTCACAAATTCTTGTTCACCTCTTCCCAGAACCCAACCTTCTCTTTAAGTTCACTACACCATTTATTCATTTGATTTACAGTTGTTGCTTGAAAAGCTATCGGCGGTCAGAGACATGGGCATAATTCGGGAGGGAGAGAATGGTGACCAATTCTACGTGTTTGATAACGAGGTGCCCGGACAACCAGAGACCCTTGTTTTGGCTACATGTTTGACCGACCTTATCAGGTTCTTGGTCGATGCTTCTCTCAATGTTGATTACGCTTCGAGAAGTGAGTACAACCTTGGGCCTTGCCCCTTCCCCCTCCCTCCATGATTTTCAGCAATGTGGAAAGAGTACCCTTACAGTTGAGGCCGAATTAAAACCGCCCATGTTAGAGATTTAAAAGCAAGATGACACAAGAGGTAAAGAACCTTCAAACAAATTGTTGCTTGTCAGTTCAGGCGGTTTTTCAGACCCGTAAAGCCCCTCCCCTCCTCTGTCAGGGAATCCTGGACCCGCCTCTGTCGTTTCTAATAAATACTTTGGAACAACCACTCAGTACACCTCTCGATATTAAATGTTTTTCGTTTCCTTTTTTTAAAGACATTTAGTCGGCTACGACAGGGGCGTACGCAGGGGGGGGGGGGTTTGGGGGTTCAAAACCCCCCCCCCTTTGGTATTTTAATGTATGTAAACCCCCCCCTAAAAAAAAATTATACCCACGGCTAACCAAAATAAGGTGACCTTACCCCCCCTCCCCAACGCAAAAAATGTGAAATTTTGAGACCAACAAAAAAAAAAAAGTGTCCGCTTACCCCCCCCCCCCCCCCCCCCCCCCCTCCCCCCCCCCCCCCCCCCCCCCCCACTTAGCGACTTTTCGGCCGGCTGAGTCGTTGCGATTTTGTTTTTGACCTCCAAAAAAAAAAAAAAAAAGTGTACGCTTACCCCCCCCCCCCCCCCCCCCCCCCTATGTCTCTGTCCCTCCCCTTTCTTTCTCTCTTCGCTTCTTTCTTTCTATCTTATTTTTCTTTCCTTCCTTCAGTGTGGGCATCCCGTGGTAAACTAGACGAAAGCGCATTTTATACGTTACTATTCAAAGACCCCGGTAACAGATGGTTGTGTCAGTCAGTGAAGGAAAACAAAACATCACAAAATCCACCATTTAGCGGCAAGTACTGTTATTCTGCAGCGTTTAACATTGTAAGTATTGAGAAGGTAACAAAAGACAGACATCTTAAGACAGACATCTCTGATATGATGCGACAAAGTCGCGGCGATTTTATTTCCCACTTGTATATCATGATGTAGATTGTAATACCATTCAATTTTACTGTATCTTATAAAATAGAGCTTTGCCATTCAACAGTTGCCACGTCATATCTGAACAAGCCTTTATTTTGTAATGAAGGTATTATATCGAGGTTTTGATGTCAAACTAAGAAGCCTTTGGTAGTATTCTTAATGTCCACTTCATTAAAAAAAATAACTTTTACCATTATTCATACAGTTATTAGTGGTATCCCCCAAAGAATTTTCGACGATTTTCACGTTTAAGTAAAAAAAAAGTGGTGGTATGGTTGTGTCAAACAGTCAAAGTATAATACTTTCAAATGCCATTGTGCTTTTATAAGTTGACCTTGTCCTTAGCTTTTTGTTAATTCATCCATGATATATCTCATGCGGTCTGAAGGCTACAGCCCACGAAATAGTGAGATCGACAGCCCACGAGATCGACTTAAAACATATATTTATCTCCCCATTATATTTCTTTGTTTAATTGACGCCATGGTCTTTTCTCTCTCTCGGGGTTTGTTTGTCTTGTTTCATCGGTCCCATTGGCAATGTCTCTTTTTAGAGTTTTCACTATTAAAACGACGTTACAAGAGACCAGCAGTCCAAGAGACCGACTTTATTATATTTCCCCACTTTATTTGTTTGTTTAATCGACGCCACAGTCTTTTCTCTCTCGTGGGTTGTTTGCCTTGTTCCATCGGTTCCATTGGCAATGTCGCTTTTCAGAGGTTTCACTAGACCGATGTCACACGAGACCGAAATCTCTTAATCTTCCTTATTTCTCGTGTAATACATATGATATAGCTAAGACAACCCATACATCAACATGATTTTACTCATCACAATTAATCATTGTGCATATTTTGTTACTCTTTGTGAAAACTTATGCAGCCTGCCGGCCTTGGAACCTGCGTACCAGATACGTGTACAGAAGAGGATGTCAATATATTGGCATGGCTATGTAAGTAGGCCTAGACTAGAAGATAAATATGATTCTGCTCCCTTCATGGACTACCATCTCCTGAGAGTTCACCCCTCCAGGGGGGTGTTTCGTAAAGCCTTTTTTCAATGACAAATGACAGATATCAGTGACAAATCTGCTGACAACCAATCAGAAGCGAGGATTTCAGTAGCTTATAGCAAAAACTGTCGGTTGTCACTGATGACAAGTTTTGTGAAACGGGTCCCAGGACAATTAATCTTGAGTATGTACTCCCAGACAATTAATCAATAGGACAATACCTCTTTGGACAACTAATTCATGGGAGAGGCCAAACCCCCTGGACAATTGCCTGAGACAAATATATATTCTGACTAAATGAAAATGAATAAATGATATAAGATATTCAAAAATATATTCTGACTAAATGATAATGATTAAATGAAACATTTGACGAAAAAAAGAATTTCAACTAAAGTTTGTGGCTATGATAATCTTAAATATAAACCGAATTGACAGTCAACTTTTTTTTAAATCTCTTTGATAACAGTTTTTTTTAAATAGTTTGTTTCCTTGTTTGTTTGTGGGTTTGTTTGTCTCCGTAGTGATGATCCTCATCGGAATAGAGCCGTTTTATTACCTAGACTGCACCGAACCAACTCCGTGGAATACGGCTGATATAGGATTCACGTAAGCCAACATAACTATACACCTGAAAATGTTTGGAATGATTACATCAGAAATGTAGTAACGGGTTCAAAATGTTTAATTTTCAAACAAAAACTTGTATTATATTTACATACAAAAGAAGTATTTCTACTTTTTAGCTCGTTCTAATACACATATACATATCCCTTCAAACGAAAAAATATCATGAGCAAATAGTCGTAAGAAAGAAATGCGAGCCCGAGCTACGACCAGAACGTGAAGAAAATGTTCATACTGTCAATGATTTATTTGTTTAAAGAGTTGTGGTTATATGGTTGGAAGGTGGGGATCATAGAGAGACGGGCAATTGGTACACAGCTTTCTCGCCCTCGATCACAATCCCTTCAACTCTGCTTTTTTCAATCTCGTAGTGCTGGACTTGCTTTCTTCGCGTTAATGGTCCTATGTGGGTCGTTGTACGAGATCTTTCTCCAGCAACGCGTCCTCGGTAAGATGCGTGGACACACCGTTGCTGACGACGATGGCCAGCGATCGTCGCAGAACGCAGTGGAGAACGACTCAGAAAACGTCCGTGACGTCACGGTGGAAGACGACCAAGGGTCGGATATAGCGACGACCTCGATCGATAGTGCCATGGATGCAACCGATGATGTGCAGGAAGAGATGGAAGGGGCAAAGGTCAACGGCGGATACGACTTCCGGGTCGAAAAAGAGGTCAAAGAGGAGGTCACGGAGGAGCCACTGGCGCACAAGAAGAACGTGGAGGTGGAAATTGATGATTCAGGCTCAAGCTCGCAGAGTCCTAAAAGATCGAAGAATCTAGGATGGGGTAAGTTTTTCCTCTTCTGTTGACTCTATTCTCAGTCATATACAGACGCTAATAGCAATATTTCATTTAAACTTCAGTCACATCGTCAAACAATCTCCAGACAAATGCTAACCACCCAAGGTAATATATATTTTCTCAGTCTAGGTTTGTCGTCGGTCTGGTGGTTGTGACACGAGTATAAAAGTGCACTTGAACCTTTTTTGGTCTAAGCAGTTCTTGTGATACACATCCTCACTATATCATAATGACCAAACTGACAAAGCTACCATTATACCCCTCTTTATCTCCTTCTTCTTTCAAGCCATTTAGTACATTTCCCATTTGCAATATATATATATAATATATTTATAATAGTCATGTACTGCTTATACGATTTATTAGTTAATACATAAAGATTACAAGATTCTATCTCAAATTCTTATTCCGTATTAATCAGAAACCTTTAATTAGTATTGGTACATAGGTACAACCAAATCTGTAGGGTCTCTTACTTGAGGGGGAACCAGCTTAAGGGGGGGGGGAGGGGAGGGCATTGGTCTAATTACTCGATGAAAGGATGAAATGCAAATAACGGTAAAGTGTAGATTCGGTTGTAGCGCCTTCTTTTTACATTCCCTTTTCCCTCTCCTTTTTCTCTTTCCTTATTTTTATTTTTGTTTTACCATTTGATCGTGGACACGTGCCCATTGTGCCCCTATAACTACGCCACTAACGAAAATGCACTTTTTTTTCCAGCTGTCCTTCATGCCATCATGATGTCGTTTTCCGCTGTGAATAACTGCAAGAAGCTCCTAAGTGCCAAGAAGACCAAGAACACCATGGCGGTCCTAAACGGACTGAGGGTAGTCAGTTTGTTCTGGGTTATTCTTGGTCACTCCTGCTCGTTTTACATAGGCCGACTCAGTAAGCAAAACTTCAAACGGTACTGAGTAAAAGACAAAGAATAGAGTGACTCCATTCCAATTTAAACTAGGTTTATAAACATTACAAATATGATATGAGACGGCAGTCCAGAGATTAATCGTGTCACGTTTATAATATAAAAGAACGGATTAAATGAACAAGTAGAATAGCATCTAAGACTAATTAGTTAGCACGAGGTGAATAAAAGTAAACATGGTAAATAAACAAAATTGAACATAATTTTTATGACAATATAACGCACACTATTTTGATGGAACTTCCGAGTAAGTTTTGACGTATTTTAAGAAAGATTCGTGAAATCAAAGATTGGAAAGATGCATCTGATTGGGATTGGTTAACGTTGCAAAAGGGTTCATCATGATCATGAACAACCAAAAATCTGTTCGGGTAAGCATTCACTGGTTCTTTTGCCTTTTTTTTCCAGACTTTCGTCGCAAATTACCTAATAAGCTTGAATTTATAATAATTGGAAATTTAGGTGCGCCCCTTCTTACTTACTTTGCCTTTGCTTCCTAGTGAATCCATTGGAGAGTCTCATACTGACAGACGGCATGGGGTTCTATGCAATTACCAACGCGACGCTCTCTGTGGACACCTTCTTTGTTTTGAGGTAGGCATGTTGTCACGGTCGCCATAAAGATTTGGTTGCATT
This sequence comes from Strongylocentrotus droebachiensis, assembly GCA_035222895.1. Classification (NCBI taxonomy): domain Eukaryota; kingdom Metazoa; phylum Echinodermata; class Echinoidea; order Camarodonta; family Strongylocentrotidae; genus Strongylocentrotus; species Strongylocentrotus droebachiensis. The sequence continues at coordinate 29,701 of JAVYIG010007591.1, forward strand.
TCGTGATGACGGAAGTTCTCATTATGAATCAGAGTCATTCAGCTTAAAGTGTTACCAATCGCTTGGAAGTATTTTGTTCTGTATGTTAGTAGTTTAATGTCAAAATCTGAGCTTCAATTATTACATTTGTTACGAGATGTTACAAGTTTACGTACCGTCACAATTAACCTAAAAAACGCCATGTGAAGTGTTCGCAATCGCTTTCATTGTTTTAGGGTAGTTTTCTTTTACAGCAAAATATTTCACTACCCCTATTTTTATCGCCTCTTCTTAAAAAAAAAGCGGTTTCTTAGTCACCTACCTGACTCTGAAGCAGATTGACAGCGTCCGTAAGAGAAGCACTACGCAATGGGCGGGCTTCTGGTCTCTGTTCTACTTCCACCGCTGGTGGCGCCTGACACCAGTCTACATGGCAGCCATGGGTATCTATGCACTCCTAATGCCTCATTTTGGTCCAGGATGGAATACGGAGGTCATCTATGAGTACATCAAGTCAATATGTCGTCGGCAGTGGTGGACTCATCCTTTGTACATCAACAACCTCTATCCTTGGCCTAACGTACTTGATGACTCGGTCAGTATTCCTATCAGTTAATGTTAATATATAGAGATTTCTAGTTTTATTTTCGACTAAGAGCAGCAAAAATACTGGGCCTATAGAGTGAAGTAAACAATGAATTATACTTTATACAATTCAGATACCCTATTACCCCTTACGAGAAGACAAGACATGTTTGTGCCTGCAAACTATTTTCACAATAATGTCCATCGACATAATTCCTTGTCGTTTTACGTTTTGACCTGTACATTTTATATGAGTCAACACAACAACCCCTTGGACACATATAGCTGCTATTTCCTTAAGAAGTTTAAGTCTTAACAACTAACCTCTACATGCATGACAGTGATAACTACCCGGACAATTATACATGTGCCTTTGACAATTGAATACTTGACTGTCTTACCCAAATCCGAAAAAAAATATAAATGTGTCCAAAGAAAAATTGCCGATGATGCGTGATTGGGGGCAGCTGTCCAATTCTCAAGTATATCATTTTCGAAAAGCTCTGTTTTTGTCATATCAAAATACAACATTGAACTCAAGAAGCTTTGAACTTTGTAATTCTCCTTTAATCAGTGTATGGGATGGTCTTGGTATCTAGCCAACGACATGCAGTTCTACATCATCAGCCCCTTCATCCTCATCGTTCTTTACAAGTAAGTTTTGCTCCCGCCCCCCCCCCCCCCCACTCAGTGTTATTTAGGGTACGCGTATGCTCGTTCCCTCTTTTTGAAAGCACCCCCTATCTGAGGACTGCCAACATTTCCGAACCCCCCTTTCGCGGGCTTTTTGCGGGCTTTTCCTGCCTTGGAGACCCCCCTAAATACGGAAAAATGCTCAATGTACCCCCCTAATTTCGGGACAATTTCTCAGGAGTCCAAAGAATTGAGAAGAAAAGAAGAAAAACACCCCCTTTTGAAAGAAATCTCCGGGTGAAAAGTCAAATACACCCCTTTTTTTTACAATTCTCGGGCCGGACTTTGTCGCACGAAAAGTACCCCTTTACCGGACATTTTGGTAACACGCATGCGGTCATTCCGACCCCGGAGTGGGGGGGGGGGGGGGGGGGGGGGGCGGGGTTTTGCTCGACAGTATTCGAATTTTTTCTTGGTTTGGTTTGGTTTTCCGTATATAAAAAAAAAGCTTTTATAAATGCATATGGACATAAACAATCAATCTCTCTCTATCTCACATTCTCTTCGTCCTCGGTTGTTTATTCGGGGTTGTCCGCGTGCCTACCGGTACCTAAAAGCATTACTGACATGTCGGGGGAAGATACAACTGTCGTAAAACAGAAGGAAATTATTGAATTTGAAACGGTGACGTGTTTATGTGCATATTACCAAATTTCACCTTTTATAGTATATCTTCTTTTTTTCCGCCCAAAAATATAAGAAAACATGAAAATTGTGTGCCTCGTTTGCTGATCGGTATATAACAACTCAATAACAGCAAGAGTGCTAAGCGCAACACAAAACCTTAGCGAAACCATCAATTTTCTGGTCTCTTTTAGTTCAAGTTCAAGTTGTTGTGGTTAACACAACTTTAGTAAATTCCGCCTTCCTTCTTTATTCAGGAATGGGAAAGCAGGTCTCGTCCTTGTCGCGTCAATCATGTTTGTATCTCTGTCTTCGCTGTTCGGACTCAACTGGCATTATGGATATACTATCAGCTCACAAGAGTAAGTATACATAAAATGGGATATTGTGCATTGGATTCGCGTTTACCGTGGATAGTTGCATGTGGGAGTGGGTATAGATGTGGGTTTGAGTTTAATAGTTGCGTGTGCATGTGTGTATTATAAGAGAGGGAGAGAGAGAGAGAGATAGAGAGAAAGAGAAAAATAGTATATAGGTGGTAATGTGAGTTGTGTGCGTATGTGCATGTGTAAGAGGAGGGGAAGTAAGAGACAGATATAAAAGAGAGTGTGTGTGTAATGTGAATTGTGTGCGTGTGTGCATGTGTAAGAGGAGAGGGGAAGTAAGAGACAGGTAGAAAAAAGAGAGTGGGGTGTGTAATGTGCGTGTGTGCGTGTGTGTGAGGGGGAGAGAGAGAGAGATACAATCGAAAAGAGAAAGTGGGTGTGTGGAATATGTGAGTGCGCGTACGTGCTTGTATTTTTATTTTATTTTTATTTTATTTATTTATTTATGCATGTTCACAATTTCACAATTCATTGAAGTTAACATCACATGAAAAGTTAATATAATATAACAAATCATTTTCAATTTTACATGGATCATGGATGAACAGGTGTAGAAAAAGAATATAACATTGTTTTATCAAAGACAAGTTGCAACTTATATACAGTTTGAAGAATGAACACACAAAGGTGATGAAACATAAGCAAATAGAGCTTGAATCGTTACAACACCTTTCAAATATATAATATATGACAAATAAAATTCCTAAAGTTTTGTAGTGAACTATTTACACTATTTACAAGGTTAAAAAAAGAAAAGAAAAAAAAAGAATTTCGTTAAGCCTAGTAACAAAATTATGTTAGATTTAATTAGAACTGATAAATAGATTATAATGTAAGTAATATCTTACATCTGTGAAATGATAATACATTTGAGTGCTCTTTTAAAGGAGTTTGTTGATTTTATATTTCGAATATCATTAGGTAAAGAATTCCATACATCTGGACCTCTGTGTCTGATTGATTTCTGGGCTAATGTAGTGTGAGGATTGACCACATGTAAATTCGATGATTGCCTTGTTGAATACGAATGAACCATGTTATTAGGTTGGAACATTGAAGATAATGACGTAGGTAATAATTTGATATATATTTGTGTGTGTCAATGAAACAGAGAAGTCCAGAGAGTAGGGAGAAAGCAAGAAAGTGTCTGTAGAATCACTAAAACAGGTGAAAGGGAAAATTTAGAAATAAATAAACTTGTTGAGTAGGTCTACTAGTCGCTGCATGTGTACGAGCTGGAATAAATTCGGACTTGCACCGTTAAAGATTATGAGTTTTTTTGCGGTTAAGTCAATCCACTCTACCTAAACACAAATTTGTTCTTCTTCATGTGATTGGAAACTTTAAATTGCATGCTAACCTTCTTCTTTTAGACCCTATACAGACAATGTTCCTGATCCCGAGAATGCTGACACCACCTACAATAAACCCTATACCAGGATCCCGCCCTATCTCGCCGGCATGGTTGTGGGCTATGTCATGTTCAAGCTCAAGGGAAAGAGAATCAAGATGCCCCCGGTACGTTGACTTCAATTGTGGTACTAATAGTATTATTATTGATAATAATAATAAAAATAATGATAATTATATTAATGATAACAATAATAATGATAATAATAGTGATAACAACACTGACAATAGTTGCATTATGTTTGTCATTTGTTATATTCATCATACATTGCCTTCATCTGATTATTATTTTTTTTTTCTTCGTTACGATGGTGACTGCGATTACTTATTACCATTTCACATTTAGTTCATATTTTTATTTTTTTAATATCAGGACCAAGATGGAAAAAAGTATCATACTGATTTTGTGTTCTTTTATTAATTCATTTGAATAAATCAATAATTTTACGTGCAGTTTGGCAAATGTCTTATTGACTTAACTGACTTATCTTTCTACCACCATCTACCACCAACTTTAGCTGATGGTGATTTCTGGTTGGTTAGCTGCCCTAGCCACTCTCTGGTTTACTGTGTATGGAATTTGGTTCTCCTACCAACGGATGGATGTACCCCAGGCCACGGCTGTCATGTATCTCACCTTCTGTCGTTTGGCGTGGGGTGTTGGTGTTGGCTGGATCATCTTCGCTTGTCTGCAGAATTACGGAGGTTGCTACCAATTCTTCTTCGTCGTCTTTTAGACTTTTAATCTTCTTCATTTCACACCATCATCCTCATCTGCTGCCTCTTTTTTCTTCTCTCGTTTTCTTGTTTTCCTTCTTGTTTATTATCAACTTCTTCTCTTTTACATTTTGTCTTTCTTCTTTGAAGACCCCCAACTGAAACTGTTTACCGTTAGTATTTACATTTCTCTGCATTCAAATTTAAAGTTTTGCTCCTTTTGCACATTGCCCTTTTGTATTTCCTCACCATCTTACCGTTAAAGAAAAATGTGTGTTTTTGCTTTAAGCATATTACTGTACATGCACTCTTCTCGTAGTTTTAAAGCCCCAATTTTGTTAGTTTATGATTTTTATTCTACAGCACTTTTATTTTTGTAATGTACATTCTTAAAGGGACTTGGTAACATTGTTCAGATGAGAGAAAATGGTGCTAAGGAGGGCACTTCAATGTTAGACTTACAATAAAAGATAATTTTAAAGTTTGAGTGAAAACGGACCATTATTCAAAATAAAAATTGGTAAAAGCTGATCTGATCAATTCCTTAATTCTCCCAACCATATTATTACAATTTAATAACATTTTGGGTGAATCTAAATTGTGACAAATCAATGAATTAGCTCTACATACCATGTCTTATGTCTTATGTCTTTTTTTCATGGAAAAACGGTTGGGAAAATTAAAAAAAGGTTGGGATAATTTACTGTTAGAGGCTGGTGAGAGGGTGTCGCACCTTCAAAGAAAACCATAAATATCTATGTGGTTTGAGAATTTTTTCACGTTAGAGGATAAGTAAAGTAGAAGGAATATATTAAGTAACATTTCAAACAAAAATTACGCAGTTTTTCATCAACCTTCAACAATGTTATCGAGTCACTTTAAGTTTGCATAATGGTATCGAAAAATCTCAACTGCAAGAGGTCCCTGTACTTTGTCTCTGTCTGCAAATCGGACGTTGTAAATAAGTACCACTTAGCTTTAAAAACAAAAATGTTGACAGTAAATACTAGTGCAATTTCAAGATATTTGGTAAATTAGGTTTAAGGCGTTACCCAGTCTAATTGGATCATGACCATTAATGTCGACACTATCATTTTATTCGATTTGAAAACATCAGGTTTGCTCACACCTTTGGCGTTGTCGCCATTAAACGTTTGTGACAAAATACGTGGGACATGTCCTTCCAGCAAGGCTGTTGAACTTCGTCTGACTGCGAGCTAAGGGTCGACTTTCATAGCTCTCTCTTTCTCTCTCTCTCTCTCTCTCTCTTAGGTCCTATTGGTGCCATCTTGAGTTGTAAGATCTGGATGCCTCTAGCCAGACTGACCTACTGTGCTTACCTGATCCACCCTGTCATACTCTTCAGTAGGGTCTACTCTGACGCAGTCTTGTTCCACATGAGTTATGTAACCATAGTAAGTATAACAATGGTAACGACTTCAATTATCACTGTTTAACGTATCATAAATCAGATAAGATAATCAATATCATATCATATGAATTGTATAGAAAACTGTATTATTCAAGCATTGAATTATATACACAATGCGTTTTTATGAAAAGAGCAGAAACTATGCCGACAGCTTTCTGCCTTTGCCTACAAACTGACTCTGATCGAACCCAGGTTCGAAACCGAGTCACGTCTTTCGGATGGTGACGTCAAAGGTCGGTTCCCAGACGTAGCAATGATATATGACGTGTGTGAAACCCAAATTATGACGTGATATATATATATATGTATATATATATATTTATGTTCATGTTTTGTTTTATTTCAGTCTTATCTCTTCGTTGCAAACGTGGTCCTCTCTTACGCATCTGCCCTGGTTCTTTCTCTCTTGGTCGAGGGTCCTACCATGGGTTTGGAAAAGGTCATGTTTGGAAAGTTCAAGAGGTCATAAGGCATTACTCCCAGTAGATAATGCCATTGTTTTGTTTAACGGAAAATAAATATTTACAATAATCTGTAAAGAACATTCAGAACGACGTAATGATAAAATCATCTGCTAAATTTGGTTGCGTATTTTTTGGTAGGATTTGTGGGACGGTGAAGAATACAAATAAACTATATATTATGTAATAGCGCCCGAGTTTGGAGATGCAATGTAAAAGGTTCAAGGCATCATTGGAACCAGGGAAATATGGCAAATTCTGATACTATTAAATTAGAACATACACTTTTGTATCGAAAATAATATCGCTAGTGATATTCGTTTGTCTCGCAATGTGGTCAATAAGGAATCTAAAAGATCACGACGTTTCGTATGCTACTGCGATACTTCGTCAGGTGATAAAAACTATTGTAAGCAAGGGTCTTTTATACTTTACGGGAGGACCGGCGGAGGACTTTTGTGTTCATTTTGTTACCACCTATGTGTCTGAGGAAGCTCAAATAATATCAGAATTATAGCGAATATAATTTTCATACTAAAAGTATGGAAATTAAAATTAATTAAAGCTTGTTAACATCTATCTGACCCGACTTTTGTTATTTGGGATGCATTTGTAATATTCGATGATTTAAGTGATTTAAACCTGCAGTAAAACAAAGCGCACATCCCCTCTCCTTGAAAATCAAGAAAAAAAATCAATCGAATTCGCAATTGGCCTACGCGACATTTTCCACTTTCTTTTTATCAATTTCGTAATGCCCAATTTGAATCATTTGTCATCATTGATAATGCTTATTCTTATGACTTTTCCATAATAAATGTTTTTACACTTTGCATTTCAGATTATTCAGTTCGTAAATGGTTGCTTCTAACAAATGAATCGATTTATTAAATCTCTATCCATTTAAAGTTTAATAGTTGATAGTAGGTCAAGGCTCTGAAATTTGATTGATCATGACTTGTATACAATACACCAAATTGTTGAAAACATAATTGCATTTCTTACCTTTTATATTTACATGCCATTTTGCTTTTTATTTTCTTCACAGATATAGTGAGAATTTTGTTCTCTTTTTTCCTCAAGTGAGGTCTATATTTGCATAATTTCAATATATCTTTACATTAATTAATCAAGGATTTAGTGAAAAAAACATTGGCTAAAAATTTAAGTATATTCAACGATTCTTTCAGCCTAGTGTTATTTTCTTTGCCAACACATTCATACCTTAAAAACAATCATAGCAACAACTTGAATTAAAAAAACAAAGCATGTGCGTAAATTACAGAACCATTGAAAATCTTTTTAACGTAACATCTATATATTGCATATTGTGCATTTCCATCTGTCTTCTGTTTTGTAGAAAATGAAAAACAAATATATATATGCTGACTAATTTACGGATAAATGCCAAATTAAAAAATAAAATGGTTTATGGAATTGTGCATTCTTCCTATATTGCTGTTGTATGTGCTTTACAGTCATCCTGCTTGAGTTTGTAATGAGTGTTTGGTCGTCAGTGAAATTGCGAATGCAGGAAGTACTCTTGAGGTGAATATGAGTAGAACGTCGGGGGGGGGGTGTAGGGAGGTTCAAGTGACGGCATACTTTCATCATTCAGAAAAATAAACACTTTTTGCCCCTTTCGATGTTTTAAGAGGTTGTCTTTTAATATTGACATTCTTTGTGCAGCTTTCCTTCATAGCAATGACAAGTGACTATCGTATACATCTTTTTTTTTTAAATCGATTGCACAAAGTAAACAACCGGAAAATGTCAATTCAAAATAAAATATTGGCTGATATGCTATAATAATTATAGGAGTATACAAGTGACTAGTTAGGATAGCCTCTCCTCCCTCCTCTTTCTCTCTCTTTCTCTTTCTATCTTTGTTTCTATCTTTATCTCACCCCTTCTCACTGCCTATTTATAGGCATGCATATTGATTTTATACTTGTACTTGTCTAATTATATACTTACGACAACCTTTTCAGACAAAAAGTGAATCTTATCATCAATAATCTGTGAAACAATGACCACCGACAAATATGCGACATAATGTTTTGACTCATGAAGCTAAAGATGAAGTTAAAATCCAAACTGTGATTCGATATCAGATTTTTTTTTTTTAATTAACTTATCTTAATGAGGTTAATACGATTAAGATAGCAGCTCATGTCAACAATCTTAATTCAACGAACTTTGATTACTCGTCCAAACTTTTCGTCACCCATGGCAGTCGGACGAAGTCTAAGGACAGCTGACAGTTGAAATGCTGTGTTACCTTTGACGTGGTTGCAGTTATTTTATGGTATAAGATTACAATCGTCAGAAATATTTTAGGTCTTTTATGGGGACCATTTCGCGAAGAGGATGAATTTTCGGCGGAATTTGCTTCTTTACGCGTCCAGGATGATTCTTCTCCACTGTTTCGCTTCAGCAGTTGGACAGTCAAGTTCGGAATACGACAAGTTTAGGAAGTCCTTGGGGAGTAGTGAGTAAATCTTTACATTAACATTTGCATTATATTACATTTGATCAAAAGCGTATTGGAAGAACCCTCCCCGATCTTGAGGGTGCTGGGATAATTTGACTTCATTGCGAATAGTATTTCTTTGAATTCAACATATTGGCATCAAATAGGGTGCACACTGATGTGCTGATAAAGGTGCTTAATTCATTTTGAGTGAAAGGACATTGAATACGGATCATAGTAGTACGAAGCTTATATCTGCAGCCCTAATTGGTCCGCCTCAATTTTGTAATAAATAAATTACCAATATTCAGGCAACCGGAACGTCGTATTCGTTCAGGAAATTATTCTAAAGTTGTAAAATGTATGTGCTACTTGTCCATAACTGAACTACATTTTGCAATTTAACACATGTCAAGATGTAAAAACTGAAATATTAATTTATTACGGCCAGAGCCTTAAACTCCTCCATCCTGACAAAATCGTACTCTTACGCATAGTTATGAGGATTTGCCCTTTATATTGATAAAGGCATAACACATCAACACACCCCTTTGCTATTGTATATCTTTAGTATATACTGATTCGTCACTGACGAGGGACGTAACTGTAACGATGTAAATATTATCACTGTAAATTCATAATTTTTATTTAGGCCACAATGACCTGACAATGTTTAAGGAAATCCTTGCAAACAGGGGGCTAGACTACGACAGAGCCTTGTTTCTAATGAACAGCGATCAAGCACTAAATGAGGTAAGATCAATTTAGTTCTAAATTATTTTCGATTTCCAGGCTCTCTTTCTCTCACAGTTGTTTTAAAAATAAGAGTCCAGCTAGAAAAGAAATGTTTGACTTTGAATGTTATCTTGTTGTGGGGGCATGGCAAGTTGATACTATTTAATCATTGGTGAGTAAAATCAAAGCATATCAAGATTGACATTCTTTATGACAAAATAATGGTACATTGAGGGTAATAAATCACAAAATAATATTACAGAAATGACGTTTGATCCGAAATATGACAGTAATCATGTAAAATATAGAACCTTTATCATATTTAACGGACAGGTACAATATCAACACAATTCTTGCTATTGGCTTTCATGTCTTTAGACAAAGACATATAGCGACTGTTTAATTCTGTCAACTTAACGTGTAATCGCTACTTTTCATCTCAATAGTACCTATCGTCGAAGCTTCCAAAGATGAAAGATCTTGTGAATCGAACCACGCTTCGTCCGAAGAGCCTCGTCTCAGACAATCACGTCTACGTATTCGAAGGGGAAGGTGATGACGAATGGCAGATTTCAGAGACGTGCGTTGTCGACGTCATGCAGTACTACAGGGATCTCATCAATGGAGTATATTACGCTGACAGGAGTTAGTCTTCTTTCTTTTTTCATATTTGGATATACATACCGAAGAGGTTACACGTGCAAGCTAGAGTTTAAAGAAAATCCCTACTCTATTAAATTAGAAATATTAAGTATTAGTACACCAATCTCTCTTTATCTCTTCAGCACAGCCATCACCTATATCATTATATTTACCATCTACTCTTGCCATCTTCTCATACATCCTTTTCACTCCCATCCCCAGCATCAGTTTTGTATGTAGGAATTATTAAAGTTTGGTAATGATGTAATGATGATGATAAAGATGATGACAATGATAATTTATGATAATAATCAAAATAATAGTATTAATGATAATAACAAAATAATTTCAATTATCTATGATAATAACATAAATGGTTGATAACAAGTTTTATTAATAGCGACAATGATTATGATAATGATAATGATGTATTTGTTCATTACTTTTGCAATGCCCTTTCTTTTCTAAAGTGTATTCTAATCAAATGATAGGGCTTTGATTAAGGTTTAGGCATCAATTATCAACAAATATTTTTCTTTCTCTTCCTCGTAGTGAGAGCATCAGCTGGTCGGATTCCACGTGGTGCACAGTACACAGGGACTCTCAAGGATCTGGGGAATATCTGGCTTTGTACTTCAACTTTGAAAAATGGAACATCGAATGTTCCACAGTTCAACGGAAAGTACTGCCCTTCGGCAATTCGGGACACGGTAGGCACTTGCCCTATTCGGTAATACACTGTTGCCCATAAAGTTGGAATACTTTTATCGTGCCTTTTTTATGAAGCGATTGTGGCAATATAATTTATTATTGATGGATAAATCTCTACGAAAGACTAAACCATTTTTGTAACAAGCATTTGATGAAAAGAGGTAAGAAAAAATGATTCCAACTTCAGCATTTACTTTTGGGTTGTACTTTTGTTGTGTTCATTTTGTTAGTGATGAAAAAAATGCTATAAATTTGTTGAAAGAATTCATCAAAAGGGTTAAGATAAGATTTAGTTATATGACACATCAAAGAATGAAGTATTTGCCTTTAACAGGTTAGATATAATTCAAATATCTTTCTCAGATATGTTCTAAAAAATTATATACAAATATATGTGACAGTTATACCAGAAACTTGAAGGTTTTTATAAGTATATATTCAGGTATATGGCACTAGATATTGAACTGTAAAGGAAATAGTGTATTGGTTCAGCACAACCCATCCCTTTGGGGGAAACAAAAATCAACTTACAGAGGATATTCATTGGGCTGCCCAGAAACATACTCCCTCTCCTGTTTAGTGAGGTATCCGACCCTCTTTGGCTCTTTCTATACATTTCATTCTGCTGACGGAAATTACTATTTAAAAAATACCTTTCAATGTAAATATATCTGTTCGTCCTTCTTTATCATTCAGGGTATTATTCTTGGAAGTTGCTGGCCAGATAGCTGCTCAGAAATGGATGTCAATTCTATCTCATCGTTATGTAGGTTTTCTACCAAAACACAAACAATTAAAAAATGCACAAATTTTGTTGTTAATCGTGTAAACTTCACCTCCTCATGCTAAAAAACATATTTTTACCAATTTGCATCGAAATGCTACGATAGATGAACCTTAAAGATAAGGTGCAAACTTTACGCGTTAAAAGTGCAAAATTACATCATGGATAAGGCCAAACCAACAAGGAGCATGTGACAAACTAGGTCAAATATCTTCTTTGTGACAGAAAATCATATGTCCGTCCCACCTTATATAAATAGGCCTACATGAAGCACAAATCAAAATTGTTAGTTTAGATATGATAGTGTACATTTGTTATTTAAGTATAATGATAATAATAATTCTCAGTTTTTATATACCGTACATTACAATTAAGTCTCTAAGCGCAATGGAAATAGAAAAAAATTCAAGAAGTGAGTACAGAAGAAATGAAATTATAAGAACATAATAGCATGATGAATATCCAAACTGAAACTACATGTACATGCATAATACATTGTATTGTATAAAGAATGGTACATAATTACTTTTGAAAAAGTAAGACTTTAACAGAGGCTTGAATATATCAAGAGAAGAACATTCTTTAATATTAATAGGAAGTTTGTTTCATAGTTGAGAGACTGCATATTATATTGAAATGCTCTATGCCCATATGATATTGTAGATACAAAGTTAACCTTTTGCGTTCCATGTGGGTGAGGGTGGGTGAAGGGCAACTTGTATTGACGGGGTCTTTAATGGGCATTTTACCTAAAAACTGGAGGTACCGTAATTGTACTTCACGTTATTTTCACTTTCCTGATTTTTTTTTTTACTAGTTTGGAGTGAGGTTGTAAAGGTCGAACCGTTTATGTACTTCGACTGCCAAGAACGGAGGCCGTGGACTACAGCGGATATCGGTTTCACGTAAGTAGTTGATAATGACAATGATGACGATGATGATTTTGATGATGACAGATCATATGACATGGTCATATAGAGGATGATGATGAAGAGGAGGAGGAGGAAGGCCAGGCTGACAATGCTGATTATGATTGACATTGATGATGAAGTCAACGACGTCGATGTAGATTTGTCATGATACTCGAGAAAAGCTAATATGACTCTCAGATCTGAAAAAAGACAACCATCAATGCAATGATAAGTCGCATCGACTATTCTTGTCATACACAAACAAAATAAAAACAAAACAAAAACTTAACTAAACCAAAAAAACAAACTTTTCTTTCGTGTGTTTTCCTGTATCAGTGTTGCTATGGGTTTCTTCGCTCTGATGGTTGGCCTTGGATCCGTCTACGAGGTCTTCCTCCAGAAACTGGTCCTGGATAAAATGAAAGGGAACGACAAACAGAATAAGGTACGCACGACCAACGTTGAGACAATCATGGAAACCCATTTCCAAGCCGACCACGAACTCAGTCACGCAAACGACCGCGCGGCGTCGAACCACATTACCTCATCGGCTGACTGGGAGGAGAGAAAAGTTGAGGTAATCGCAGAGACGGAGGAGGAGATGGAAGGAGGAGCCAGTATCAATGGGGGATTTAAAGTGGATGGCGAGAAGACTCCTCCTGGGACAGAAGTGCAGAAGGTGCCTTTCAAAATGGAGGATGCAGAAGGTTTAGACGCTGGGGAGAAAAACCCCCAAAGCAACCTTAAATTGGGTATGGATGTAGGCTAGTCAAGACAGTTGGTAAAATGGGACTCTTTAATAATTATATAATTATAATCTTCTTCTTTCACCTATTCAGTATCGTAACAGTAGTGTTATCATATTTCTTCAAAATTTTCCTCTCGCCTCCTCTTTTTTAAGGAAATATATTAACAGATATATCTCCCTCTCTCTCTCTCTCTCAAGCTCTCCTTCATGCTATCATGATGTCGTTCTCCATTGTGAGTAACTGCAAGAAGGTCTTACGTGCCAAGAAGACGAAAGACACCATGGCGGTCGTAAACGGGTTGAGAGTCCTCAGTATTTTCTGGGTCATGCTCTGTCATTCACTCCAATACACAGCAACCTATCGCACTGGTAAGCAAATAGTTAAAGTCTTTTTCGTTTGAACTTGACGTTTTTTAGGGCCATCGCAGCAAATATCATAGTCTTTCCTCTATTCTTTAATTTCACCTGCCTTCCTTCATATTTTTGTTTGGTCCTTTCTAGATCTACATGTAAGGACTGTTACTAAAATTATGTCCTTCGGTTCTTGTTTCTTTTTATTTTAATTGACCTATTCCTGTTTTCTTCCCCCGTCCTAATATATCTAGTCCTTCTTTTCTGTCTTGTTTTTTAGAGGTGAGCTCTTTGCATTTCTCACTCCATCATTCATTTTGAATATGATAACCGCTATTGTTGGAATGCTTCTTGTATCTTGATCCTCTTATTTAGGTTGTGCATTTTTAGAAATGCATTATATTATGTTAGAATTGTATCTTTTGCAAAATGTGTGCAATTTCTATTTTCAATGAAGGTGGAAATAAAAATCGTATTCATTTATGATATTCGTACCCCTCTCGCTCTGTTCTCCCTCTCTCTTCCTCCCTCTCTCTCTCTCTCTCTCTCTTTCACTCTCTTTTGCCCTATACCCCCCCCCCCTCTCTCTCTGTGCCACCTACCCCCCCCCCCCGCCCCTCCCGTCTCTTATAGGTAACCCATTGCAGACGATTGATGTCATAGTCGACCAGATGGCATTTAATGCTGTCACGTCGGGTAGCTACTCTGTGGATACTTTCTTCGTTTTGAGGTAATTAAACAGTTCTTGCCTCATTGAAAATATTTCATCTGCTATAGATTTATCATAATTATGTTTCCGCTTCTATTAATGAAGGATAAGTAGCATTTTGCAAACAAAGGTTGAATTTTTTCAACATAAATCAAGGTACGATTTTGTCTTCCTTCCTGGCTATCTGAATCATGTTTTACCGTTGCCCTTCAAACGAACGTCCGCCATGCCGACGCTTTAAACAAAATGCAGAGTATACGTAGACTAAATAAATGGTGTTTAAGAATCTTTAATCCGGTGCTGATTATGTAGGTATGCACTGAGTATTCAACAAATCAAATCGATAGAGGATTTGTTTTAATACTAATTCCATTAATTGGGATTAGGCTACTGCTATGTGTACGCTATCTGAATTTGTGTGATGAAATCTCCCTTCTGGCAGCGGATTTTTAGTTGGTTACATGACGTTAAAGCGAATTGACGACAAGACGTTGGAAAGCGCTGGAAGCTGGGTCATGTTTTACTTTCACCGCTGGTGGCGCCTTACCCCTGTCTACATGGCGGCCATGGGCATCTGGGCTTTGTGGTGGCCCCACTTTGGCGATGGTCGGAGTGTGATGGCCGATGAAACCTACGATTTCTACCAGGGATGGTGTAGGAAACAGTGGTGGACCCACCCACTTTACATCAACAACATCTACCCTTGGCCCAACGTCTATAACAATTCGGTTAGTTCGTTAGGTTTTTTTTTCATGTTTCACCCTGTACCATTCACCTTTTTTCTCCTAGCTTCTAGGAATACACCAGTCCCATCGATGAGACCAAACCCAGACGTTGATATTACAGGGAAAGTGCATATTATTTTGTTATACTACACTTTTTAAAGGTTACTCCTAAGCACCCCAATGCTGGAAAGGAGCGTTACTTAAAGAAAATTTCACTTTTTCATGCAAAAATTCTTATTTGTTCTACCAAGTCAGATTGAGCGAATGATGACTTTCATATATGACCCTCTCCTAAAATAACTTGAGAAAAATGTAGATTCCTGTTACTAAAGCGCCTTTTACACTTTCACGGATCGCATCACGGATCATCCCGGATCTTAATCCGGGGTATTCCGGCGTGCGACACCACGATTTCTTCTAGATGCCGGTGTGGATACGTTCCGAACTGGGTGTATACACGGGTACGGTGTCTCCACGGACAGACAAGGTAGCAACGCGGACCACGCCGAAAACGCATACGGAGCTAACACGGATTTCAAGGAAGAGCAAGGAGGCTACTGGGTACTTTTACGGACCTTACACGTTGTCTATTGGGATATCTCCGGAATGTTGACGGGTGACTTGAGCTTGTAGGCGCTTATTCGATCATTTACCTTCTCGGCAAAATATATGGAATTTCAAACCCGGATGAAACCGGTGTTAATACGGACCTCCCGGTGTCTACACGGACTGTCCCGGATGTATTCGGCGGCTACACGGAGGTACACGGAGGTACACGGTGCCTACAGGGAAGAGGACGGATTGTTTTTCATCCGTGAACTCCGGGATGAAAAATTAAGCAAGCTTAATTTTTCCCCCGGATATGCAGGTACGCCAAGGATCACGCCGTATGCCTCCACGGTGTATACACGATAATGCTTGGATGATCCCGTAGCGACGATCCGGGATGATCCGTGATGCGATCCGTGAAAGTGTAAAAGGGCCTTAACAAGCATTTATGCTTTCTTAGCAGTCCGAGAAAATCACCACTACTACTATTAATACGACTTCTACTATTACTATTTTGTTGAATAGTTGTTTATGCTCCACCCTGTACCATTCACCTTTTCCGCCTATATTTTGCGTGTTGTAAAATGAAAAGCCATATAAAAGTATAGGCCATTTAATTGTGTTGAGAGGAAAGTGAGGATATTTATTTCAAATTCTTCCTCTCAGTAACTCAAACGTCTTGTCCTTTCTACAGTGCATGAGGTGGTCCTGGTATCTTGCTTGTGACATGCAATTCTTCATTATCAGCCCTATCATCCTCATCATCCTCTACAAGTGAGTAGCCATTGTAACATGATGTTAGGGACTCTTATGTATATTTGGGATTCTATACTTGGTTCATTATAGGAAATAAAATATTTATATTGAGAGAGAATAGAGATATTGATATATAAATGGGATCAGAAGAGAGAGAAATACATATATTATACAGATATTGACTGCCTAGAGAGGTTTGTTTTAAAATTTCACTTCCCCGACAGAGTTTCTTAAGGGAAAATATTGTCCCGAGGGAAAATATAACTTCGAAGGGAAAATGAGATGTTATTTATTAAAGCGATATCCGAAACAACAGGCAATATATGTTATATTATATAGTCTATATAGATAAGACATTTCTGTCATGTATATATAGATCTAGGCCTACACTAATTCAAAATATTGAAATCAATTTGACTTACCTCTTCGACTATGAGGAGGAATTCCTATAGTAGCCAATCCTTTCACACACTTGAAATTTCAACTCAGTAAACGTTCAAACTTCCAATTCAAAATTTTGAAATGTTAAAACGAATTCTAACACAGGAATAGGATAATCAAAATCTAGTCCAGTTCGGTGTGATTATAGTTAATAATTAATGTTGATTGTACAATAATTATACAACTTGTACACGTGCTTTACATTTTTGTCAACATCAGGTTTATTGGATACCACGTTGAAGGTGATGCAAAGTTTTGGGAAATTTTGAAAATTGGAACGATAGTAATTCTTTACAATGTTGATATATTTGGATGCCCCTGTGGATGTATTATAATCATTAGAAAATTCAGCCCCTAAAACACTTCTGCTTCCGAGAAATTTAATGACCAAAATATACCGGTGCTCCCGGTAAATTTCAAATATGTCAAATAGCGCCTAAGGCCATTCCATGTTTGCTGCGACCATTAAAATATCAGCATATGCAGTTCTGATATGTGATTTCCAAACGGGAATACCAAATCGGTCCATTGTATTCAAGAAACATTGTTTTAAAGCTACAGTAATGTCAGTCTTGAGAGGGAGCTATACAACATAATGAGTTAATTATTTACAATTTCATCACTTTAGACTCGATAGCTGAATATTGTAAAATCGCATATATGCTTCCAATATGTTCATTTGAACCGAATTCATGACCCTATACCAAAACTTTGTATAGCCTTCAAGTGTCTGACTCTATAGCGATGGACTCTGTGGCGACCGATGAGACAGAACCAGGTCCTGAGAGGAACTAGGTCCTGGACTAGCACAGACCAGACTGCACGGAGGTCTACGGGTACTGCCGTGACTGATAGTGCTAGCTGCATTGTTAAATTGGTACCATCCGTTGCAAATGTTTCTGACAGGCACAGACTAATTTTTCTTTTTTTGGACTATTCGTCATGGACGTAGTGCTTGATACTGGTTTCTGAGTTATGCCCTGAAACAGTAGGCCTATAGGCCTAGTAGCCCAAAGGCAATAATTGGTGAAGATTCTGGATGTTTTTGCCTCTCTATTCTGTCTAAGAATTACCTGCATTTCGTATCCAAGTGCATTTTCTCTTACATGTACATATACATATACATTACTATACCACACCTGCCCTTCAAATTGAACGAAAATGGATCATTAGAAGGATTGAGACTAGAAATGTACTTACAGAATGATGCTACTGGCCAATCTGCACGTTGGGTTTCATACATTGATTCGTCTACTCTGATTGTGCGAGTCGTGAAGAGACTCACCGCGATGGTTCTTGGTTAGCTTTTCACGAGCAAATTAGACGAATCTCTTATTTGAAGTATCAGAACTGATGGCAAAGTCTGATTTAGTGAAGTTTCCCCTGTCTCTATTGCATAGATAAGGCATCATATAAACAGAAACTTTGTTTTGAAGTCCTTTAGCCGTGTTCACATGATCACATCTAACGCTGAAGAGGATTTTATTTTCACAAAGTCTTCCTTAGAAATTGGATCTTTTGGGGTGACGGATCCCTTCCCTAGTTTGACTTGAACTAACATGGCACGAAACATTTCATTGAATTGTTTAAATTGTGCATCATTCACAATGTCAAATTCCCTTACAATAATATTAAAAATGTTTTTGTAGTCCTTCACGTAGGGTTATCACAGATCTTTTAGCGTACAGCTCACCAGTGGTTCTTCTTACGTCAGCGTAGAATGTTCGAAGAAAGCTGTATTGGTAATTCATGTGCTGAAAAGTCCTTAATATCTTTATTGATGTGCCTTTTCCCACACCACAGTACTGACTAAGAATGTACGTGTCAAAGATTCTATTGAATTCCTCCTCGTCGAGGGACTCAAATCGACTTGCAGTCGCCATGTTTGGTCAAAAGAAATTTAAGATTCAAGGGCGTGGCGCGCGCGGAGCTGTAGTATGTTAATTGTGTATGCATGCAGCGCACTAGGGCAGCTATGCAGCATGACGTAGGTGATGACGCCCCTCGGTCCAATATAACTGACCTAGGTGATGTCAATCGGGCAATGTATCATTGGAGCTCCTTGCAGCTCTAGTCACGTGATGGCGCTTTGACCAATCACTAATCAGTATCGAAATCGACTATACAATTTGTATATAGTGTAATTATAGAGGGGTGAGGGCGGATAAAAGAGGAAAAGAGATTAGAGAAGCAGTAGGCAAGATAAGTAGGAGAAGGGGAGGGAGGAAGGGAGGGAGAGGGGGGAAGAGGGAAAGAGAGAAATAGAGAGAGGGTGTAAGAGAGAGAGAGATAAACAAAAAAGTGGAAGAAAATGGGTTATTCTGACAAAAATTTGCCTGGAGGGTAATTGACTAAAATGTGTGATTTGTTAATTCCTTTTTTTTCCGGGGAAGGTATTCTATCTAGATTTTGAATGAGGCAATTCATTCTATACTACTGTGAGTGTCAACTGTTGGTAAATGTAGTGACCAGCGTTTACTAGCGTTCATCTAATAAGCTAGTACTGGCATTCACCTAACAAGTTTGCAGACAATAAATTTAATCAAAAGTTTCACCTCCAAATCCTGTTCATTAGGAATGCCAAAGCAGGCATGGCACTTGTTACAACGATATTACTGGTGTCTCTCGGATCGCTATTTGGCGTTTCATGGTATTACGGATATCCGATCAACGGTCAACCGTAAGTCACCTTCCTTTTTATTCACATTTTATATCCTACATTAGAATCCCCTCCAAAATTGTTTTCATTTTTTTTCAGGGAATTTAAGTTCTTGTGAGTCCTAAAAGGGAGAACATTTTTATCAGTGTTTATTAAGGATTTGACAACTTACCCTGAATGCTTTTAGCATATTTTAATACATTGTTTATAACATGAATATTGATGAATATTAATTATTTGAAACTATACATATATTACTTAAATAGGGTCAGGCGCGGATCTACGGGGGGGGTTTAGGGGGTTTAAACCCCCCCCTTGGGCGGCCCAAAAAAAAAAAAAAAAAAAAAAAAAGGGAAAAAAAAGAGAAAAAAAAGAAAAAAAGAAAAGAAAAAAGAACGCACGCTGGAGAGAAAACCCTTTCAAGTGCAAATATTGTGAGAAGATATTCAACTCATCTGGTAACTTAACCAAACACATGATAACTCTGGATATAACTGTGTATTTAACTGTTACTTGATTTAAAAAGACGTTATCATGCACTGCTTTTTATGGTCTCCATTGTGTTAATAGATGCCAGGAAAACATCACTTACGGGGTTCAAATAAACACCCCAAAAAAAATCGGCTCGCCGCTTCGCGGCTCGTGGACGATGCTCCGCATCGTCATTATTTTATTTAACTGTTACTTGATTTAAAAAGACGTTATCATGCACTGCTTTTTATGGTCTCCATTGTGTTAATAGATGCCAGGAAAACATCACTTACGGGGTTCAAATAAACACCCACAAAAAAATCGGCTCGCCGCTTCGCGGCTCGTGGACGATGCTCCGCATCGTCATTATTTTGGTCAAACCCCCCCCTTAGCAAAAAGCTAGATCCGCCCCTGAGGGTTCTCTGTCTAGCTTTATTATTCATCTTAATCACGACATATATGCCAACAAAAAACAAAAAACGAACAAACCAGAGAGCAAGCAAAACATACTTGGTGGCTCCATCTTGCTTCCCTAATGATAAAGAAATACACAAAATAGCTACCACCCGCCGCCTTATGTTTCACAACTTCTGAATACTGTGCTCCCTGTGTTCTATTCGATTTGTCTTACTATGATATCAGGTGATATTGTACTTCATTGTTTACGAGCTGATGTCAGAAAATCACCCCTTTTTTGTTGTTGTGAATGACATGTTCGGGTTGTTGCATTTTCATATCTTTGTTTGAGAAAGGTATATAGCACATCTAAGCCCGATAGGTTTATGCAACATGTTCAATGGCAATGCGCCACAATCATATAGCTTAATCTGTGAGGAATCGTTTGTCTCGTTGCAGTCAGCAACATGAATTGATCTAAACAAGTTTACTCAAAGGCAATCCAACCCAATGTTTATGGCTAAAATAAAACTATAATTATCGTGTATTTCTCGTTGCAGTCTTTATAACGATCACGTACCGGACCCGCCGGACGCCGATGTAGCTTACACAAAACCATACACGAGGATCCCTCCCTATCTAGTCGGTTTGGTATTAGGTTATTTCATATTTAAACTTAGAGGGGAGAGAGTCAAAATATCTAAGGTAAGTGGTACATTACACTTCCGCTAAAAGCGATATATGTTTAGTTTTGCCGAGCTTGCCGAGGTCTTTCCAATCATGACTGGATTAAAGTATAGACTCTCATCCCCAGCCCCCCCCCCCCCCCCCCCCCACTCAGAGGTCGGAATGACCGCATGCGTGTTGCCAAAATGTCCGGTAAAGGGGTACTTTTCGTGCGACAAAGTCTGGCCCGAGAATTGTAAAAAAAGGGGTGTATTTGACTTTTCACCCGGAGATTTCTTTAAAAAGGGGGTGTTTTTTCTTTTTTTCTCTCCTCTCTTTGGACTCCTGAGAAATTATTCCGAATTTAGGGGGGTACATTGAGCATTTTTCCTGATTTAGGGGGGTCTCCAAGCCAGGAAAAGCCCGCGTAATGGCCGCGAAAGGGGGGTTCGGAAATATTGGCAGTCCTCAGATAGGGGGTGCTTTCAAAAAGAGGGAACGAGCATATGCGTACCCTAAATAACATTGAGTGGGGGGGCCGGGCTCTCATCAATAGTCTAGAACAACAATACTGGTCAATTTACGTATTTACATGGTAAAATATGAATGAAATTATACTTTAATATTAGGTTTCTATTATAAAAATAATATTTTTGTCATGTTGGTGCTCAACGTCTTATTTAAAGAAAAAAATAAAATTATATTGCTCAAGTGCACCGGAGTAATACAATTTACTTTTTTTTGCATTTACTACAAGCAATATTTCACTACGGCTTTAATTACCCCCCTCCCCCCCCCCCCCCCCCATATGAAATCATTTACAATAATGGAAAAGTCTTTAAAATCGTAGGACAATGCTCTTGCGACGATTGCTCTGTGATCAATTTCTTACATTAACTGAATTTTTAACTTCAGCTCTGGACTAAACTCTATTCCTTATTCCACCTCTAGACCTAAGGCTAACTTAAGGCCCAATTGCATCCCTTTAAACCCTAACTCCATACCTTTGACGAAATAAAAGACGGAACAGTTGTCGTACGAGTAAATGTCCAATGAATGTCACCATTTTTAATAAGACCACTTCTTTCAGTATATTGCAGTAATTGGGTGGATTCTAGCTCTCGCGTCCCTGTTTGCAGTTGTCTACGGTACCTGGTCTGGTTCTGACCGCTATGTACCGCAGATCGAAGCTGTCATATACCTGACGTTTACCCGCGTCGGTTGGGGCGTGGCCATCTGTTGGATCATATTCGCTTGCCTCCAGGGATATGGAGGTATTTTCTCTCTTCGCTGCTTTCGATTTTCATTTTTATTTCTGAGAAATTGCAATGACGTTCCCAGGGTTATCACGAAACAATAATGGGGGGGGGGGGGGGTCGGTTGGCTGGTTACCGAAACGTTTGCAATCAGGATTTCCAGCGAGCAAAGAGTAAAAGAAAACACACACACAATTAAAAAAAAACCAACACGGCTAGCCTCCTTGCAAAAGGGGGTGCAGCTGATATTCAGAATGGAATTGAGGGGTTGCTGGAAAAAACAGGATATTCGTGGGGGGGGGGGGGCATCAAACAAAACTTTAGACAAGAGGGCAAAAATAAATCATGTTTTGTAAAAAGAGGGGGGGGGGCGGTTGGCTGGTTACCGAAACGTTTGCAAATCATTATCTCCAGCGAGCGAAGAGTAAAAGAAAACACACACAATATATTAAAAAAAACACGGCTACCCTCAATATTTGTTTACATCCGTACATCTTGTCTGTCCTCTTTTATATTTCATTCGCTCTTTTTCTTTCTCTACCACAGGTCCTGTCGGTGTGTTCTTGGAGTGGAGCTTTTGGATTCCTCTTGCTCGTCTGAGTTACTGTATCTATCTGGTTCATCCCATCGTGATGTACAGTGTCATCTTCACGCAACAAACCCTCTTCCATTTCACCTACGTCTCTATGGTAATTATAATTTTGATCAAAACACAGTATGGGCATATTATTACTAGCGTAGATCACTTTGCAATGCATGTTTTGTACAGTGCTATTTGAGGCATCTCTCGTCAAAGACCCCCGCAATTGGTATTATTAGTTTAAGTATTGTTACTGTCATGTTTATCAACAGTTTACAGATTATAGGTTATCATCCAAAATTAGTTCAATGTTTCGTTTCTTTTTTTATTTCATTTATATTTTACTTTCCGAACATAAAATAAAACAATACAATATGATGACAAGTCATGTGCACGGCATGGTTGATGATTTTTTTTAAATATACAAACTTACAATAGGTAAATGTACAACATGACTTGGATTATAGATAATTAACAATGACGTAATTCCACAATATACCAGAAATTGCATTCATGATTCGACATTTTATTTATTACCAAACACTCTCTCTCTCTTTCTCTCTCTCTTTCAATTAGGCATACCTCTATGTGGGGAACGTGGTATTCTCCTGCGCAGCCGCTCTCATCCTCTCTCTCCTGGTAGAGGGACCTATTATGGGACTTGAAAAGGTCATGTTCGGAAAGTTCAAGAGGTTATAGGTCACCAGTTGCCGTTTACGATTCAAGAACCATATACATTCTATAATTCCAAGCATAAATCATATTCATATTTCATTTAAGTACTTAAACTTACTTTTCGTTGAAAATAAAATTGATAATGAAGTCTTAAATCTGATTAATTTTTCCCTAATACATTTGAATATATAATCTCTACAAATCAAAGTGATTACTCTCTGTGTTTAGTAGGTATGCCCCAATCCCCCCCCCCCAAAAAAAACAGCTTTAATTCTTTATTTTGCTTCAATGGAATGTGTGTAACTCTTTATGTGCCCTGGATATTATCCCAACGTGTTACATGTATATTGCATTTCTCATGGGAAAGCTATACCAATGCATTCAAGATCAAAGTTTTTCTAGAGTAAAAATTAAACTACTGAGGTATTTATTACAAGGATTGTCATAATTATATCACATGAAGACCAGAAATTTGTACTTTTGCAAAACTTATGTGTTGGATAGAGTTAACCTTTATCACTTGATGTCTACTGTTTCGTTCCAATTGACACTTGTCGCAAAGGAAAGGTTAAAGAGATATTATCGAACAAATGGAAAGTGAAAAATAAATATTATCTTAATTTGATATTGAATTTGGGTTACGATTTATAATCAAGAGACAGCTTTTTGTGTGCAAGTTTGTCATTTTTGGACAAACCTCAGTGTCAGAGATGCAGTGTGATGAGCAGAGACGGAATTGATCAATTTATTCTTTTTAGTGGAATCCCCTCTCAAAAGAATAATTCAAAGCACTACATTGGAGTAGAATCAACATAATTTGGGAGTGGATTCAACCCCAAAACGAAGTTATCTCTATTACGACCCCTAACATGGTGTATTTCCACTTATCTGCATTAAGAATATTTGGAAAAGTAAACGTAAATATATTGAAAATTATGGCGGAATATTTAAATTCTGATGCAACACAACCATTGAAACTAAAGAAACATATTTGACCCCCCCCCCCCCGCCCACTCCTATCCGTTACCCTCCGGTACTATGATCGATCATGAAATAAACATGGTATTTAATTTTGATTTCAGCAATGTAATATGAAAACTAGCTGATATTGACGTGTCTATGTAGTTATAAATACCCGTTCATGGTACTATTTTTCATATCTTTTTCTAAGTGTGCGTAGGAGCAATTACTGTTGAAAATGTCATAAATTCCCCCCCCCTCCCCCTTCCCTTTACGGAATCTGCCTGGATCCGCCCCTTATACAAAAAAGAGAGATCTTTCAGCCAGATTTCGTGCCTGTGCACAATATCTTTATTACAGTGAATTGCCTGAGGTAACATTTTTTCATTGCACGTTGTGTATTCACAAAGTCATAAACAATGTAAGGTCACTCGAACATCAAATATTCGTTCAGTTCCCAAGACACCGCTATGATGTAACAATGAATAAAACGTCATTCGACAAAATAAAGATGACATCACTATACTAGGCGTTAGCCCTATATCACCACGATTGTGTTTACAAGATCAGGTCAGCATTGCTATCCGTCCGATTCGATAAGAGATTGTGATAGAGATATACACGCCCAGTGGATAATTGAAGGGGGGGGGCATATAAACCAGCCTCTCATCCTCACCCCCCTGACGATTTCTGTATACAAGCCTATGGAAATTAGTTAAATTAGTAGTCAATGGGTTAAGTAGAACAGAAAGACACGCAAAAAAACGATTGGTTCTCTTAAATGAATATTTTAAAACAATGAGTCGCCCCCTCCCATAATTTTTACGAATTCTGGGAAAATAATGATAATCATAATTACATCAATATTGTTTAACTCAGGTGATTATTCAACATGTTCAATAGCTTAAAGGCAACCAAATAAAATAAAATGTTACTAATACAATACAATTCAGTTGAATGGAATTAATGGGTATTGAGAAGGGTTTGAATGATGCAATGGATGGGGACATTTTGAAATGGGGTGGGAGTTTGTTCCAGAGGGTGGGGGCAATCGATGGAAAGGCACGGTCATTATACGGGTTTTTGTTCGTGGGCCGTGAATTAATTGCATGATGGAGGAAGATGAATGGAGGGATCTGGCAGAAGAGGAGGATCGAAGGGAGACTAGGTCATGAAGATAGTGTGGGGCAAGGTTATGTGTTATTCTGTATAAAAGAAGTAAGATCTTGATAGAAATGAGAGAATGTACCGGTAGCCAATGAAGTGAGCGAAGAACAGGGGATACATGATCATGTCATCTAGCTGCTGAACTTTGGATGTGCTAGAGAGGAGATATATGAGATATTGGGAGGCCGGCAAGGAGATAGTTGCAATAGTCCAGATGCATGGGAGAAGAAGAAGGCGTGGACAAATCTTCCAGTGGAGGCTTTGTAAAGCAGTCGTCTGATTTTTCCAATTTTGTAGGTGCCCCAAGATGCAGACTTGCAGAAGTTTATGATGTGCTTTTGAAGCGTAAGGGATCTGCTCCTACTTTGACAAACCTAGACAAATTATTATTATCTTGTTCAAAGATGGCATATTTGATATTAAAAAAACGGATCAGAAAGTATTTTCTTTCAGTACGAAGTAAACTGAGTAATGTATTGAAGGGCCACTCTAACCAAAACGGGCTTAACAAAAATGAAAAAAGACATGTAGAACAATTTTTGACGGAGATTTCGAACATGACAATGATTTTTCTTAGAAATCATCAATAATTCTGGAATCTAGCTTTAAAAATGACGACTCAGAACGCAAAAAAAAAACCCGTTTCGGAGCTGTATTGCACAATAGCATATGACGTCACTGCAGGAGACTTCTCGGTGAAAAGGAGGGTGATTTAGGCATCAAAATGTATTAAATAGGCAAACTATGATATTAATTGAAAAAAAATACATTTATCCGAAAATAATATGCACTTGATAATCCCAGTACGTTTCAGGCGCGGATCTACGGGGGGGGGGGTTTAGGGGGTTCAAACCCCCCCCCCCCCCCCCCTTGGGCGGCCCAAAAAAAAAAAAAAAAAAAAAAAAAAGGAAAAAAAAAAGAAAAAAAGAAAGAAAAAAGAACGCACGCTGTAGAGAGAGACCCTTTCAAGTGCAAATATTGTGAGAAGATATTCAACTCATCTGGTAACTTAACCAAACACATGATAACTCTGGATATAACTGTGTATTAAACTGTTACTTGATTTAAAAAGACGTTATCATGCACTGCTTTTTATGGTCTCCATTGTGTTAATAGATGCCAGGAAAACATCATTTACGGGGTTCAAATAAACACCCCCAAAAAAATCGGCTCGCCGCTTCGCGGCTCGTTGACGATGCTCCGCATCGTCATTATTTTGGTCAAACCCCCCCCCTTAGCAAAAAGCTAGATCCGCCCCTGCGTTTCATTTATGAATTACAATGAGATCGTAAGATCCTTAGTTGTAGGAAAAATCGGACACGCCCGCAATGATGTCAAATGCGTCATCAAGCCTCGTTACCTTTTTCGAGGGGCGTAGCCCAGCGAGCGTGAGATCTGTGAAAAATGCATGGTTATTATCATTTTGGTCGATTAGGAGATTTTCTTAAAATCAGAGGCTGGAATATTAATAAGTAGAGGTGTATTCATGTTTTAAAAGGCTATGGTAGTTGGGTTAGAATGGCCCTTTAAACAAATATCACGTGTTGTCAATGATGTTGCCATCTTTACCAATACGATTAAACATTTACCACTCCCTGTATTGTTTTAACAGAGTATCTAAGCGTCAACAAACTGAATCTACTTAATACACTAAGGTTAAAGTTCAATGTGATTAATAAGAAACTACGCTATAACCTACAGCACACCTTGTTCTTCCTGTATATCTTATGCAACGCATGAAGATTAGATTTTCCCGACCTTAGGCACTCCTGTTAAGGTAAACATTTGTGAGAAACCTTTGCTATCATCGACAAATTTCTTTGTACATAATTATATACATCCTTAAAGTAACTGAAAGTAACGGTCAAATGCCATTTGAGGCGCTGAGGTGATCGGGGCTGATGTGTCTTCTCCATCGCTGTCTCCAAAAACGGTATAGCGCGTGTTTTAAAGGAAAAAAATAGCAAAGATGTCGAATTTTCGGGGACGTTTGCTTGTCTACGCGTCGGGAATTATTCTCCTCAACTGCTTTGCTTCAGTAGTTGGACAGGCAAGTCCAGAAATAGACGCGGTTAGAAATTCATTGAAACGTGGTAAGTATAATTATATCGATGTACTTTTCATTGTAAATTCCAATAGTTTCAACAAAATTACATTTACGAGCCTATTGATGAAATTCGATAAAATCCAAGATATTATTCGTTAGCAATATAATCATATTTTGTACGTTATCAAAAAATTGGAATAATTGTTTTTACCTCTTTTATTTTTAATGAATTGATTGTAAGAACATGATTGATTCTTGATAGATAATTTGATATGTACTCAGAACTTTATTGGTTAATCTAAAGAGTCATTAGAGATTTATTAATAAGGTTCTGCGAAGGTATAAACTATATCTATAGTGCATGAACTAAATAGTCAAAATCATTTTATTGAAAGAGGTACACATAATTATTATCCCAATTATTTTTTAATTATTCCAATTTTATTGCCAATAGTGTATATCATTATTATAATCATCGTCATTCTAAATTAATAACATATAAGTGTGAATTTTAAAACATCTGTCTGTCTTTGATCTCAATTCTAAATTTAATCAACTTCGTCTCGTTTTCAAGTAAAGACTCTAATACCCTATCAAAGTATTGCCAAATTGTAAAATCTACGGTACTTTACATATATGGCAATTTTTCCGATTTGTGAATCGGAATAATTCCAGCGTAATCTAGGGTTTTCATGACAATACACCTTTTCTATTAAATTGCAAATATTACCATTAAAACTTCAATTTGCGTGGTTTTTGTGAGAAGAAAACAAAAGCAAGCCTCGGATCAACCTAGCTTTGACGAAAGAAAATTAATGAATATTAATTACTATTATTGATAACTTCTAATAGGACATAATGACTTAGGAAGCTTTCAGGAAATGTTAGCCAACAGAGGGATAGACTACGACCGAGCCCTTTTCTTGTTGAACGACGACCAAGTATTAATTGAGGTAAAAACTTTTTTTACAACATTGAACTATCATTTGTACCATTAAATTTATGTATTTCAAATGTAGTTTTTTTATGTGATGAAATGAATCAGATATCAAGTTAAAGAGTGTATTGATAATCAATAAAGACTTGTACAGTATTTCATATTTTTTGATGGGATGCAAAACGTCGTTGATAAGAAAGATTGAACAATAATCCAAATAACACTTTAGCGAGAGCCAAATCTGCATACTAATACTAAAAAAATATCCAGAGGTAAACAATACATCTATTGTCAGTAAAACTGAAACTCAATCTTATTTATTAGCTAAATTATCAAATGGAAATCGTTTCAGCAAATTACTATGGAAGCTTTGCTAATTGAATTTCGAGTCTTTTAGTCTATGAATAAAGTCCTTTGCACACAAGGGGTTATTTCGATTACGTCATTTCCTGAGCTTATCAATCTTGTGAAGGGAATATAGTACCGAAGTGTGACGTCATACTTGCCAAGTTGTCACGGTTACTGCTTCTGGTAAACAATAGTGTGGCGATCACACCATCCCCAAAACCCTGCTCCAGCCCGTTGCTTGAATGATTTCGAGGTGAACCCCATGCGCAGGCTCTGTTGTATAGAACTAGTAACCTGGACGACGAGCGAATATGACGTCAGCACTTCTGTACTTTATTCACCTATACGCCAATGACTCAAAGCTCCGTTTGAAGTTTTGCATTTACGGTTATTTGATATCACTTACGCAGTCCTACGTCATGAAATGACGCCTCTTTTACAACGGGCATACACAATATGTACATGATGATAAATTAAGAAATATAATTACCTCTTTATTTTTCTTTAACAAGTACCTTCAATCGAAGCTGCCAGAAGTAGAGGATCTAATAAAACGAACCACGCTTCGTCCGAAGAGCCTCGTTTCAGACGATCACGTCTACGTATTCGAAGGGGAAGATGATGAAGAATGGCAGATTTCAGAGACGTGCGTTGTCGACGTCATGCAGTACTACAGGGATCTCATCAACGGAGTATATTACGCTGACAGAAGTTAGTCTTTCGGATTTTTTGCTTTGTTATGTAGACGTAGCACATGAACATGATTGGTACATTTTTTTGAGAAATGTTCTATTTGCAGTTATTATCATCAGTGGCGAAGAGACGGTTCAGACTTTGTAGAGGAATTGGCATAGAGAAAGAGAGAGAGAGAGAGAGGGGGAGAGAGAGGGAGAGGAGAGAGGGGGAGAGAGGGAAAGAGACAGAGAGAGAGAGGAGAGAGAGAGAGAGGGGAGAGGGATAGAGCGTGAGAGAGAGAGAGAGAGAAGGGGAGAGAGGGGGACTGTTACTGACTGGGGCATGCCCCCTCCCCGTGTCTACACCAGCATATTAATATAATAACTACTCTTTTAATTGGATTGATTTGGCTAATTTGTTAGTAAATTCAATTTACAACCAGTTCATCGATAATACATGAATGCCATTTAATGGATGGATGTACACGTACATAAATATAACACAACCTATCATGATTATAGAAATATGCAATGATGCTCGAAAAAAGGAAGAAGAATACCGTTCATGCCATTTTTGTATTCATTCAGGGTAATGTCTTTCATTGATTATTTCATCATTTTTTTTGTTAATCTCTTACAGTGAGAGCATCTTCAGGTAGAATTCCCCGCGATGCCCCGTATTCGGGAAATCTCAGGGATCTGGGGAACATCTGGGTCTGCACTTCAACTTCGAAAAATGAAACATCAAATATTCCAGCATTTAACGGAAAGTACTGCCCCTTCCAAGTCATAAACACGGTGAGCATTTAATATGAACGTATTTAACGTCGCAATCATTATCAGTAGCTCTGTAGTGTACCGATTGTTTCATTCTTGAAAGGCAGAATGAATTGAAATGGTCATGCTTGCCTATATGGGATTTGCTGATTGATGGTATGATCATTCTTCTCTTGTCCGTTCTTCCATTTTCTTCTCTTTTGTTTGTTCTCTCCGTACTTCTCTCTTATTAACTCACCAGCTTGATTATTATTTACAGAAAAGGGGGGGGGGGGCGGTATAAATAAGTCTTCTTTCCCGGAGAGATTTGTATTCTGGGCTACATATCGTCTTCCTCCCGATAATTTTAGTCCTACTTCACTCAAAACGAAACAGAATAGAATGTGAAGAAAACAATTTCAAAATTTATCTGTAGTAATTATTTAAGTATGTGCAAAATTGCAGATCCACGAGTGAAAATTAAAACCCTCATTTTGTACAAAACAAATGGGTTTAATAAAACACTGCAAGTTGCCAAGTTCTTTTTTGCTAATAATAAATATTTTGCCACTTTAATTTCAGGCAAGTTTTCAGTTATGATGTTTTTAAAGAATATTTTGGCCCTTTTATAAGTTCTGAGAATTGCATCTTGAAAATCCCTGCAACGTCCTTTATAAACAATTTGACGGAAAAAACTGCCATTTCATGTTTTGTCTTTTGATATTGCTCCTGGTTTCTGTATTATCTAGAATGTGATTCTTGGAAGTTGCTGGCCAGATAGCTGCTCAGAGAGTGATGTCAATTCCCTTTCATCGTTATGTAAGTACTATAACGACAGGAAATAGTTTGTTTATCTTCAGTTAACAACAAATTGGGGTAGGCCTACACCATGATACATTATATATTTCAGATAACCTTATATAAACACATCGCTTCACCCGTTTGACTGCCCACATGAGGTGTCGTGGAACTGGGAACTGGTCCCTAAGGTCGTGCACAACTTCGGAAAACCGAGAACAGGCAAATACTCGAAAATGACGAACAGGATATACAAACTAAGGGTGTGTTTAGTTATCATGACTACTCTAAAGTGCAGATAAAAAAAGAAAAAGAAATCATGTGGGGCTCGTCCGGGAGTCGAACCCGGGACCTCTCGCACCCTAAGCGAGAATCATGCCACTAGACCAACGAACCTTAGCTGTTCGATGGAAAATATTTGATAATTTGATTCGGTTCTGGTGCAGATAAAAAAAAAAAAATCACAAGGGGCTCGTCCGGGAGTCGAACCCGGGACCTCTCGCACCCTAAGCGAGAATCATGCCACTAGACCAACGAACCTTGGCTGCTCGATGGGAAATATATGATAATTTGATTCGGTTCTGGTACGAATTTGCTTTTTCAAAAAAAAATTATAGACAGTACTATGACTTTGCAATATTTCCCATATGTTTTTTGTACAAACTGCCTCGTGTTGACCGTTGGAGGCTTTATATATTTACTTGATAGTATTCGCTGTTTTCCGAGTATTTGCCTGTATTCGGTTTTCCGAGATTGTATTTGACTGTCCCTATTGCAGTTGTTCGAAGTGCCATCTTGGCGCCTTACACCGGTTTCACAAAATAATGTCAAATCCTCATACACAAAGCACTATATACATGTAGTATGATATATTATTTGCGGACAGCAGGATATACAAACTAAGGGTGTGTTTAGTTATGACAGCTCTAAAGTGTAGATTAAAAAAAATATTTTTAAAAAATCAGTAGGGGCTCGTCCGGGAGTCGAACCCGGGACCTCTCGCACCCTAAGCGAGAATCATGCCACTAGACCAACGAACCTTAGCTGCTCGATGGGAAATATATGATCATTTGATTCGGTTCTGGTACGAATTTGCAAACTCGACAAGATTAAAAAAATCTCCCTGGCAACGTGCGACGCTTTGGTAGGCGGTGCTCGGAAGTAATCTGATCCGTAGCCACGTCATCAAGATCCAATGGACTTGAAGTCTGTTTCCATTGCTGCTCCAAGCTATCAAACATTCCTACAATCAGCAATGATAACATAATTATAATACAATTCCTAGAATAGTTATATTGTTAATTCATTATTTTTAGAAATATAAACAACGTTGATATTCATAATATTATCATACTTTTAGACTTAGATATCATTTTAAAGAATAATTGTCAGGATAAACTAAAGGTTTATGTAAACGAATCGACCTTTGTGCACCTGATACTTCCGCTAAAGTTATCACGATTACTTTGTATACCTTTATAGACACACTCTCCCACAGCGATTAAGGCACCCAAAATTGTACGGAAAGAAAGGGGTTTGTCCATTACAAAAAATGTCACTTAGGATATAGGTGGATTATAAAAAGGATGATAATCAATGGTAATGATACAACACTCGAACAAAAGATGACCCAAAGTGGGGCTCGTCCGGGAGTCGAACCCGGGACCTCTCGCACCCTAAGCGAGAATCATGCCACTAGACCAACGAACCTTAACTGTTCGATGGTAAATATATGATAACTTGATTCAGTTCTGGTACAAAAAAATTAAGTAGAACATTTCCACAAATCTCCATGGCATCACACGGCGCTAATAGGCATGTTAGTCGCGCGGTGCTCACGAAATTGGGATACTCCAATCCGTAGCCACGTCACCAAGATCAAGTGGACTTGAAATTCCATCACAGTTGCTCCAAGTTATCAAACATAGCCTATGCATCCCCTATGATCAGCAGTTATCACATAATTATAATTCAAATTTTCATAGAATAATCATGTTGTTAATCAATTATCTTTAAATTGATAAAAACATGTTGATATTTTTCATAAAATTAATACAAAATGATAATGTTCAAGTTAACCTAGGTTTATGTAAACAAATTGAACCTTAATGTTGTGCATTTGATACTTCCGCTATAGTATGATTATACCTATTATGCACAGCTGTGTAAACACTTTCTGCCAGAGCGATTAAATCACTCATAATAATGAAATAGAAAGAACAAGGGTTGGTCTAGTCTAATGTTATTCAGGAGATTGTGGAACTAAAATACAGGATGATAATATATGGCAGGGTTACAATAATCTAGCTCAAACGGGTAGGGACCTATCATATAATTATACGAATTCAGAGATAAATATTTTCAGTATTGACGCGGCAAACCATGGCGATTTTTTTTTGTGTGTGTGTGTGTCTTCTGCTTCTTTCTTTTTATGATGAAAGCGCGGTTTACATCGCTTTATATCTGATCGCCGAGCCTTTACAGGCAATACAAAAAAAATGTGTAGGCCTGTATGAAAATACCCCTCTCTTTTTCTTCTTTACCCCTCCCCCCCCCCCCCCCCCCCCTCTCTATCTCTCTATGTATGTCTGTCCCTCTCTTCCCCCTCTCTGACTCACTCAGCCAATACGAACTAAAACATCATATCAAATTATGTGTTTTTTTTACATACAATTTCCAACCGAGGATAAAACGTAAATTTTGACCCCCCCCCAAAAAAAAAAAAAAAAAAAAAAAAATGATATCTTCATTCAATGATTTTGAAAAAGTGGTATCTTATAAACTTACTGTCAATGAATGATTGAATTCATTAAGACACATCTAAGGTGCAAAAAAGATTCCACGGGGCTTGTCCGGGAATCGAACCCGGGGCCTCTCGCACCCAAAGCGAGAATCATGCCACTAGACCAACAAGCCTCAACTGTATGCTACGCGAGAATTGACAATTGTATTCGGTTCTGGTACGAATTTGGAAGAATCTCCCTGGCAACGTACGATGCGGTGCTCCCGATAAATGGCCACGTCCACAACGCGGGGCAAGATCTAATAGATTAAAAGCGTTACCACTTGTGCTCCTAGATACCTAACACGAGTCGCTATTATCAGCATCGGTTACATGATTCTATCACAATTTATGAAATAATTGTTTCGTTATTCTATTATCTTTACAATTATAAACCATGTTGATTTTTTATCTCATACACACACCGGAATAATCGTCAAGATAAGGTTTATGCGAATGAAAATCGACATGAATATTCTGTGCACTTGATAATTCTGCAATAGCTATGATTATGACTTTCATAATTATGCAAAGCTGTATAAACACATCCTCTCAAAACTGAAATAGACAACAATGATTGGTCAAGTCAATTTCCCCCAATCCTCTCTCTCTCTCTCTCTCTCTCTCTTTCTATCTTTCTTTCTTTCTTTATCTTTCATCTAAAGCTAGTGAATCTCTCACTTTATTTCTCTTTCCTCTCTCTCTCTCTCTCTCTGTGAATCTCTTTCTCTCCCACTCTCCCCTCCCCTCTATTATGACTCCCGATCAAGACCCATAGGTCATACTAGAGGAAGGGAGAAAAATTAGCATATAATATTATTAATAATAATAATAATGATAATAATAATAATAACATTATTAATAATAATACTCTAATTGCAGGTTGAAAGCCCAAGTTTTGTAACAAAAATAATTGAAATGTCTCTGAATAACGCAAACTAAGAAAATAATGTATACCAGATCCTGTTTATTTTTCTCTCGTTACTCTAATTACACTAGCGCAGTCGTGAATGTTTTTTTAAAAGTCCCACATAGTTTGGGCCAATGAGTGGGTAATTCTATGATGTGGCATTTTGGCTGTTCATGGACAATATAACGTTCTTTTCTGAGGAAAATAAAAAGTAAGGACGATATTTTGTGACAATTTTCTTTCTTGTTTTTCATTAGTTTGGAGTGAGGTTGTAAATGTCGAACCGTTCTTGTATTTCGACTGTCAAGAGAGGAGGCCGTGGACCACAGCTGATATCGGCTTCACGTAAGTGAATGATGATGATGATGGTGGTGGTGGTGGGGTGGTGATGCTGATGGTGGTACTGATGGTGGTGATGGTGATGATGGTGGTGGTGGTGATGATAATGACGACGATCGTAGTCGTGTTGGTGGTGATGGGGTGGTGATAGTGATGTCGGTGATGATGATGATGATGATGATGTATGCTACTGCTGCTGTTTCTAATGATGGTGATGGTAGGGGTGGTGGTGATGGTGATGTTGGTGACGATGATGCTGATGATAATGACGATGATGAGGGTGATGATGACATATATAACCCTCCCTCCCCCTTTCTTCTCTCAATCAGCGTTGCTATGGGTATCCTCGCTTTGATGGTTGGCCTTGGGTCCTTCTACGAGGTCTTCCTCCAGAAACTGGTTCTGAATAAAATGAAAAGCAGCAAGGACCAGGAGATCAAAGAACGCGACATTCAAGACGAGAACGCGCAAGACGACTCACCACAAGGCGACCACGATTCCGACATCGCCACCTCATCGGCTGACGGGGACGATGTCGGGGACGAGAAGGAGGTCGCAGAGGTTGCTTCAGAGATCAGGGAGATGGATGGGAAAGGAGGAGCCCAAATCAATGACGGTTATCAGGTGGACGTTGAAAAGCCTCCTCCTTATACAGAAGGAGTAAAGAAAACGTCTTTTAAAACAGAGGACGCGGAGAGAGGACGGACAAGAAAAACACCGAGGGGCAACCTGAAATGGGGTAAGGATGAGAGAATCATAATCCAATGATATCCAAACTCGCTTAGGAATGGGATCGTAACAAGGGATCAAACAAACATTACATTTCGATCAAATTAAAGTAAAGTGATATTTACTTTGAATATTAGTCCACTGATTTCACGAGCTCATGTGTTATTAATCCCAATGTTCTGTTCTTAAAAAATAGGGGGGGGGGGACTTTTCAAAAGGACTAAGCGGACTAAGTACATCCGATTAGTTTGACCTGAAAATCTTCCGATAAGTTACCCGTGATTCTTTCTCTCTTTCCAGCTCTTCTGCATGCTATCATGATGTCATTCTCTCTTGTGAGTAACTGCAAGAAGCTCCTAAGTGCCAAGAAGACGAAAAACACCATGGCGGTTCTAAACGGTCTAAGAGTACTAAGCATATTTTGGGTTATGCTTGGCCATTCGGTGCAATTCTGGGCCATGGATCGTACCGGTAAGCTCTTTCTCTCTTCTCATATTTCTTCACCCGATGCTCATGAGAGCCGTTCTCTGTTGACGTAGTCCTGTTGAACCCCTTCTCTCTCTATTATTATATATTATTACTAGATTCATGCCTTTTGCAAATACTTGCAATATTTTAAAAAACTTGTGCAAAACCATAACGTTGCATTCGTGTGTATATGACAGAGGATAAAGCTAAAAGACGATAATATTGGCTCGCCTCATTACGGTTTTTTCATTTTTTTTCTCGCTCCCCCATCCCCCCCCCCCCCTCTCTCTCTCTCTCCCTCTATTCCCCCATCTCTCTCTCTCTTTCCCTCTCTCTTTCTCTCACTCACTCATTCTCTTTCTCACTCTCTCTTTCTTTCTTACGTACAGGTAACCCCCTGCAGGCAATTGACGTCATACTGGCCCACATGTCGTTCGGTGCCATTTATTCTGGTACTGTTTCAGTGGACACTTTCTTTGTTCTCAGGTAAGTCCTTTTTCATTGTTATATCTTTGACATCATGATTTACCTTTCCCTAAAAATTTGTTCGTTCAAATTTTAGGTAGAAGGTGGAATTTCAGATGTTAAACCTTTGGCCTTTGCGTAACGTGAATTTTCATGCATGATAATTCGTTGCATATCGATTATTGTACTTTAAAAATGTCATGAGTTCAAGTTTCCTTGAGTTTTCATATATTCAGTACTCTAAAAACAGCCTTTTTTTAATCAAACAGCTAATTCTAAATCTAAATTTTCTTCTCAGGGTTAGTACTCTAAAAACAGCCTTTTTTCTCAAACAGCTAATTCTAAATCTAAATTTTCTTATCAGGGTGGGAGGGGGTCCCCCCCCCCCTCCCCCCCCCCCCTCCCCCACCCCCATATACCCATCTGGCATATAAGCTTTGTTTTATCCATCAGTTTTTCTTTCAAAGTCAGAACGTATGTGCATCATAAAACATCAATACAATTTCAAAAGGTTAATAGCACGTGGGGATGCCAAGATACATGTACATATCACGCCTTTCCCTGCCCGCTATAGGTATGGTTAAGCCCTTTCCATTTCTAGAAGCCGATGCCCATTGGAACCTCTAGCCATGCCACTGAAGAAAGGAAATACATTTAAAATTATACTCATCACGATATCGTCATCATAAATACTTAGGTATCTAATATGATACATTTTCTTTCAATCTTTTTAAATCATTGCGTCTCCCCTTTTGCAGCGGATTTCTGGTCGGTTATATGACGCTGAAGGCGATAGATAAGAAGGCCCTATCGAGCGCTGGAAGCTGGGTCATGTTTTACTTTCACCGCTGGTGGCGTCTCACCCCTGTCTACATGGCGGCCGTTGGCATCTGGGCTCTGTGGTGGCCCCACTTTGGTGATGGTCGAAGTGTGTTTGCTGACACTCTGTATGATTTCATCCAAGGCTGGTGTCGGAAACAATGGTGGACACATCCCCTCTACATCAACACACTCTATCCATGGCCCAACGTTCTGGAATACTCGGTTCGTACTTTTAATAATAATGACAATATGTCTTTTGTACTCAGGGTATCCTCATCAGTATTAACAATGTTCTGAGGGTCCTGCAATCATAATTATTATCACCCCAGCTCTTAACGCGGCTACCATGATAAGTCGCACGAGCATTCAAGCATTTTTTTCGTACCGGGAACCCATTTACTACACCTGGGTGGAGAGTGACAAACGCAGACTAATATCAGACGGACTCGAACCGCGAACAATGTGATTCACAGTCCAGCCGCGTATCCACTAGACAAAAACACCTCTACTTTTATCAAGCTTTCACATTTCTATAACAAATTTGCTCTCAGCCAATCAAATGCTACGATTTCAGTAGCTTATAACAGTTATTGTAACTTGTGATCGATAACAAGTTTTATGAAACAGGGCCCTGCAGTGTCAGTGACTTTGACGTTAAATGTAAAAGTGACTTTGTAGAAAACAGTGAATAAAAAACGACAACAACAGTCTAAAAAGGGTGTGGAATTACTGTCTATAATGGGTAAATTAGTCTTCACATTCAGGCTTGATTGGCGCAAGTAATAATTACCGTGTCATAAACATTTAACAAATACATAATTGGAGGAGAAATGATTGTCATGAATTAATGTTTCAGATAGATCGTATGACTTATATTTTGTTTCTGCAGTGTATGGGATGGTCCTGGTATCTTGCTTGTGACATGCAATTCTTCATCATCAGTCCTATCATTCTCATCGTCCTCTACAAGTGAGTTACGATGGTGACATGTAACATAGTATCTACAAACTGGCTTGTACACCGGTGCGAGATAGGAGAGATGAACAAGTAGGGGAGAGGTAGAGAGGAAGA
Source organism: Strongylocentrotus droebachiensis (assembly GCA_035222895.1). Taxonomy (NCBI): domain Eukaryota; kingdom Metazoa; phylum Echinodermata; class Echinoidea; order Camarodonta; family Strongylocentrotidae; genus Strongylocentrotus; species Strongylocentrotus droebachiensis. The sequence goes on from JAVYIG010007591.1 coordinate 68,499, forward strand.
GGAGAGAGAGAGAGAGGAGAGAGAGAGAGAGAGAGAGAGAGAAAGAGAGAGAAAGAGGAAGAGATAGAGAGCGAGAAAGACGAGGGGATAAATATGTAAATAGAGAAAGGTAGAGGAGGAGACTATTGGGTAGTAGAGAGGGCGAGAGATAAATAAAAGACACTTCGGTATGGGATATATGCACATTACTTACACATTATACTTTTGAAGATGGAAGTAGTCTATGGATGAAAATACTATCAGAATTATTAATAATAAAAGAATTGATAATACAATATGATGATAATCAACAATGCTCTTTATTGACCAATTATATATATATATATCCCTTTTATGTCCCACCAACTTAGCCAAAATTATAGTCATTCAATTTCCCGAGACGAATTTTCGTGAGCCCGGTATACTAGTTTTCGATCTGGAAACAAACTTTGTTCCAAGTTGTCCAATTGATAGCGTAAACTCACTCTTTAAAGATAAAGACCAGTTATGGTCATGCGATTGCATTGTGAAAGAAACGTTGTGGAATGCAAGTCTTCGTAAAGTTACAAGCACTGTACACAGAAAGATGTATATGGGACTACTTACACGTGCGCGATACGTGCGTTTATCTCTCACACACCAATAGATAAAATAATTTACCAAATATATCAATTAGTAGGCGGTTTCCCGGCAAATTTGTTATCATCATGTATTAGTGAAAACATATTCTTTCACATGATTGGTAATAAGAGCTTCCATTTCATTTTTTGAGATTGGGGCGTTTCCAATACTGGTCTTTACCTTTAAGCTAATACAAAATTTCGCCTATATGGGCGGTTGAGATAAGACATGATGAATACAACTCTATACAATACTATACATATATTTCTAAATCAATTTTCACCTCAAAATCTGCTCGTATCCATCTAGGAATGGCAAAGCAGGCGCGGCACTCATTACGTCTATATTTCTGGTGTCTCTCGGATCACTATTTGGACTCACCTGGCATTATGGATACGTCACCAACGACCAGCCGTAAGTTAAGATAATAATACTAAATTATGAAAATGCATTTACCCTGAAAAGCCTCTTTAACACCATTGCTGAGGACCCTACCTGATAACCCCTCTAGAGGCACTATTTACTTAGTACCCAAAGTTACACATGGGGGTGTTTCACAAAGATCCTAAGTAGAACTTATCTCTAAGTTGGACTTAACAATTATGGAAAGCCGTTAGCATCTTTGAAAATATTTTGTAAAAATTATTTTAAAAGGCATAAAATGTTCATTCAAATCAATCATATTTTCTATTATCATGGGAGATTTCATGTTCTTGATGTGGAATTTATGAAAAGTCTAAAATACTTAAATTTTTGTTTTTGAATACATTTCATTATGAGGCTACAAATGGCTCTCCATAATTTTTAAGTCCAACTTAGAGTTAAGTTCAACTTAGAATCTTTGTGAAATACCCCCCTGGTCAGTGAGTTGAAAAGGTAGATGGATGTCTTGCCAAACGACGTTAGTGCTTGGCTGGGATTTGAACCCTGAACCTTTGGATTGAGAGTCAAGTGAATGAACCACTATACCACGATACATCCATCTTCAACATCAGTTTAGAGAACTTGAAGGAAAACTTCCTCTCCTAACCAAGACAACGCAATTAAAAAATCACTGTGAATTGTATTGATTACGTGGTAATACTTAACATTGTACGAACTCTGAAGTTCACAAACAAGGATCGTAAAAAAAAGAAATGCATTTATTGTTGTAAATAAGGATTCATTGTTAATTATCGTTATGACAATGATGAGGATGATGATGATGATGATGATGATGAAGATGATGCCGATGGTGATAATAATATAATGATAATAATGATAACAATGGTACCACTAGTTATGATAATACTACTAATAATAATACTACTACTAATAATGATAATAATTAAACAAAAACATAATAACAACCATCATCATCATTACTTGAAAACGAGGCCTGCCTGTGTTCGGGGAGTGTAGAGCGTAGTAGGAAAGGAAGATGCAAGCAAAAAATGGTGCCCGGTATCACTTTTTTGTAAAGATTTTTTCCTCATTGGACATCTTCTGATAGTGCTTTGGAAGTTTTTGGTGTCAGGCCTTTTAAATTTAATAGTGTACCTGTTCTTTATTGTTTCAGATTACAAACAATTTCTAAAGAAGTCAAATGAGGATGAAAGTTTAAAACAGACTTACCCTGCGTCATATTTCGCTGGCATCATACTTTCCCACTATGAGCTATATAGGGAAATCGGAAATGTCTTAATATTGCTATGTTGGCTTATTACTATTGTTTTTGTTGTTGCAGTTCTTATAATGATAATAGGCCTGATCCTCCGAACGCCGATACCGTTTACACCAAACCTTACACGAGGATTCCAACTTATCTGATCGGCTTGGTGTTGGGATACTTCATGTTCAAACTTAAAGGAAAAAAAGTCAAAATGCCAGTGGTAAGTCAAGCCCCAGTCCTTGTCCCAGGCCATGAATGCTATATCCACTATAAATATGACGGAAAAAGAAAGCAGACAAAATATACAGTTCCTCATTCTATCCTCAACAATTGCTGTGGTAGACAAAGGAACATCCCTTCACTGCTATTATGTAAAAAAAAAATGTGTAGAACAGGCGTCACATATATATTCACCTGTGCTACTTATTTTTTAGATAATAGCAGTGAAGGTATGTTCCTTTGTCTCTCTCTCTCTAAGTGCCATTTCGTTTGACTTTGGCGATCATGCTGTTCCACAACCCTCGGCTCCTAGCCTTCTGTATTAGTGCCACTCCCAGTTCTTTCACTCCTCTCTCTTCCAACAATTTCTGCAGACTGTCCATCCAAAGTATCCTCCTTCTACCCCTACTCCTTCTTCCCACAATTTTCCCTCTCAAAGCAAGATTTGTCTGCCACGGCAATTGTTGAGGGCAGAATGAGGAACTGTATATTTTGTCCGCTTTCTTTGTCCGTCATATTCATAGTGATATCCTTTCATTCAATTTCAGCTGTACTTCCAAGTATTTTTGTCGTTGAACTGTGAACCAGGGGCGCAGACAACGGGGGGGGGGGGGGGATAAGGGGGATGCATCCCCCCAACTCACAAGGTGGGGGGGGGGGGAGGGGATGGCATGTATAATCATCCCCCCCCCCAGGTTTTGGGGAATGATATTTGCTTACTTAATAAGTCATAATGATGATAATAATAGTAATAATAATAATGATTACAATTATAATATTAATAATAATAATTATTATGATGATGATAATAATAATCCTCATCATTATTGTAATTGTGTTTATTGTTATTAGCCGCATTCACACGGTGAAAGCCAATTCAGACGGTAAAAAAAAAGAAAATCTTACAAGTATTTTGTGGTTATCTTGTGGTTTGGAAACCACAAGATAACCACAAGATTAAACAGGCGCGGATCTACGGGGTGGGGGTTAGGGGGTTTAACCCCCCCCCCCCCTTGGGCGGCCCAAAAAACAAACAAACAAAACAAAAGGAAAAAAAAGAAGAAGAAAAGTAAAAAAAGAAAGAAAAAAGAACGCACGCTGGAGAGAAACCCTTTCAAGTGCAAATATTGTGAGAAGATATTCAATTCATCTGGTAACTTTACCAAACACATGATAACTCTGGATATAACTGTGTATTTAACTGTTACTTGATTTAAAAAGATGTTATCATGCACTGCTTTTTATGGTCTCAATTTTGTTAATAGATGCCAGGAAAACATCACTTACGGGGTTCAAATAAACACCCCAAAAAAAATCGGCTCGCCGCTTCGCGGCTCGCCGCATCGTCATTATTTTGGTCACCCCCCCCCCCTTAGCAAAAAGCTAGATCCGCCCCTGAGTCATCCCCCCAGGTGTACGAACCTGTCTACGCCACTGCTGTGAACTATTGAAAATTACTGACTGTGTTGACGAAGTCAGTCTTCAGCGTTGAGATTGTCGTTATCAAAATGTATCCAAGTGACGGAAACCATATCAACGATATTACTTGTACATCATCTTAATCTGAAAATAATATTTACTCGTTTTTCCTGAACCTTTAATTTTTGAAAACTTCACTTGACTATATGGTTGCTATTTTGTTTAATATTTTACCTTCATGGTTATCCCTATTTTTAATATTTTAAAGTTATCCTTGTTAACAGCTTCATTAATTGATTATCATAAATATCTTCATCATCATCATCACACTGACTACTTTTCTGATTAACAAAAATTGATATTTTGTATCCTTATCATTACTATTATGTTAACGAAACCCTAATGTTTTGTAAGATCTTGAAGATTTAGATCTGGTAAGAAAAAATTATCATTTGTGGAGGCGGCATCCCTTTTCTAACAATTTTTTTTGTTAAATCATTATTTCAACCCCCCCCCCCCCCCCCCCCACTCTTCTCAGTATATTGCAGTAACCGGGTGGATTCTGGCCCTCGCGACACTGTTCGCTGTCGTCTACGGTGTCTGGTCCGGTGCTTACCGCTACGTACCGCAGATCGAAGCGGCTATATACTTGACGTTCTTCCGTCTCGGTTGGGGCGTGGGCATTTGTTGGATCATATTCGCTTGTCTGCAGGGGTATGGAGGTAAATATACAGGTTTATATACCTCACTTAAGAAATCCAGCCATCTGATTGGTCGAAATTGCATTCATAAACTTTAACTATTCCTCTAAAATTCCCGGTAAAATTCCAAACCCATGTAATAGTTCTAAAAAATAGTTCTAAAATCCCAGTTACCATGGTTACCGGGAAAATAGTTCAGTCCTGAAGAAACACCCATAGGTATACATGTTAAAAAATGGTTTGAGCGATCGAGGATACCGTACGTGTGCGAAGAATTGGTCGGTATTTTCATACAAGACAAGACAATTCCAAACAAGACAAAAATTGCTGAAGAAAGTCTCCCAAGATTTCAACTTATCAAATGCAAGACTCGCTGACAGCAAGAACAACAAAAAGGGTACGTGAAATTATCCATAAACATGTTCGTTTAGTTGCTGAAAATGCTTTTGACGAGTACCAGCATAGACGTAGACGAAAATAGATGTAGGGTGTCTGATCGCGCACCCGATGTTGTGTGCTAAAATTCTTCCCATAGAGATTGCAAGCAATGCAGTCTCTATGCAGTCTACGTGCATTGCGCGACCATGGAAATGAGTCAAGATTTTTTCATTTCGAGATTCAAACCTTTATCTGTTGTTATCCTGAAGGTGATACTCAATAAGTGAGGTGTCATATGAAAGCGCAGGTTTTTCTCCATATTCCCAACAGAGCCGGCCCACCCCCAAAATTGTAAAAATATCTTGCTTAGACTAGAATCTAGATCTAGTCTATACTCTCAAAGATACACTCATATAAAACAACCGTGCAGATAAACTAGAAAAAGGCCAAGGTGGTGTCATAAGTTGACTTTTTTTTCGGCATATAAAAGTATTAATGACTGCTTTAATATTCGAGAAATAGTTGTTTTTATACGCTCAAGGGAAGGTTACAATTGTGCTATTGCCCTCACGCCTCGGGCAATAGCACAATTGTAACCTTCCCTTGAGCGTATAAAAACAACTATTTCTCTCAAAGCAGTCATTAATACTATACTAATGATGACCTGCGATAGGCCACACCTACTATATTGAGTGTGACCTATCGCAACCTTCATCATTATCACATGACCAATGAATATTCAGAGCATGACGTAGTTATGGAATATCTCGAAGACATACTCTTAAAAGTGTCCATGTCATAATTAATCCGCGTATACTGTAACTGGGGGGATTACCAATAAATAAATGTGTGTATCCAATCTCGCATCCAGCAAAATTCATGTCCTATTCTCTACTTGGATGCGAGAGACTAGGAAAGTGTTCTGTTATTTGTGGATGCCAAATTTATGACAACGACTGTACATTATGGGATGATTCTCCTGGAGTTCATGTAAAGTGTACACAACTTCTGAATTGCATTTCAATATCTTTGTCATTATCACCTGTGGTCTGTTAGGGAAAGTAAACTTCAGTAAGGCTCTCGGGTATTTATTTGATGGTTAATCACTGTTGACTTTCCTCTATTCTGTATGAGAAGTGAGTTCGTGCATTGTCTATGGGCGCTACAATTATTCCTGTATTTTAGTCAAAAGATGATTATCAGTCATTGATTTAACTATTGCTTGTCAACCCGGTTATTGACTAGCAAAGTGGTGATAACGAATGTAAATGAGAATAATAACAGTAATGAAATATTGATTATAAGGCTTAATAATAACACGTACAATCTCCTATTGAGTAATATCATGTAATATTGTGATTGCTTTACTTTGATTCGTAAACAAAAATCACAATCCTTCCCAAAATTGAATTTTGGAACATAACTCTTGTTAATTATACTCTCCTTCTCTCTCTCTCTTCCTCTCTCTCTTTCTTTCACTCTCTCTCTCTCTCTTTCTCTGTATGTGTATGTGTGTGTATGTCTATGTGTGTTTATGTGTCTATTTTTATTTCTCTCTCTCTCTCTCCATTTTAATTTAAATTCTCACCCCATCTCCTCTATTTCTTTCTCTCTCTTCCTCTCTACATCGCATTTCTTTTCCCCTACCCCTCTCTTTCCCTCTTGCCCCTTTCCCTATTCCTATGTACCTTCTTCCCTTCCTTCATCCCTCCGTATCAGGTCCTGTCGGTGTGTTCTTGGAGTGGAGCTTTTGGATTCCTCTTGCTCGTCTTAGTTACTGTATCTATCTGGTTCATCCCATCGTGATGTACAGTGTTCTCCTCACACAACAAACCCTCTTCCATTTCACCTACGTCTCAATTGTGAGTAATAAAAAAAATCTTATCTTAATCCATCGCATATTTTAACCAGAGGGCTCATATATTTATTTAATATAAAAAAAAACCTACATGTCACGAAAGAATTCAGGAATTAACGGGTTTAAAGGGACCTTATGAATTTGTTTTTTTAAGCCAATTTCACACCAATAGCGAGTTGGGTCGAACCGCAAGCTGTCTCGGTAAACTCGTAGAGTATTTTGAGATAAATTTTAGCATAATCTTAGATAACTCGTAAATTACCCATACGATTTCTCGTATAAAAAAAAAATATATATATGCGTGGATATCCCGTGGATAATTCATGGATAACCCGTAAATGACTCGTAAGTGACCCGTCGATGACCCGTTTATCCGAAGATGGCTAGTAGATAACTCGTAGACTACTCGTAAATAAGATAAATGATTAAAAACCGTAGATAACTCGTCCATAACTCGTAGATAACTCGGAGGTAAGTCGCCAGAGTTCCGAACAAGTCGCACTGACTTATAAGCATTTCGAAGACACACTCGTCATGCAATTTCTTCTTCAAGTTGAAATTCAAAACAGGTTAATTAATTGTTTCAAAGCACACTTAAAAAATAACCATAAGAATGTTGTTTCCTTTATTACAATTCCGATTGTTTATATTTATTCTCTCAATATCCATTTCCTCCATTGTAGGCATACCTCTATGTGGGGAACGTGGTATTCTCCTGCGCTGCCGCTCTCGTCCTCTCTCTCCTGGTAGAGGGACCTATCATGGGACTCGAGAAGGTCATGTTCGGAAAGTTCAAGAGATCATAGGTCAACCAATGACGTTTACAAAGCAAAAACAATATTGACCAATTTAAATGTATCCTATTGTTCTGCATACTTCTGAAATTATAATTCTAAAAACTTCTAATGAGAAATAGGTTTATGATATTAGATAATTTCTTGACCTACATATTAATTTGAATATGAAAGCGGTGTGTAAAGGTTTAGTGGTAAAGTAATGACATATCATGCTAATTTTGTATTACACATAGTTTTTAATATACATGTAGTATGAATTAAAAAAAACTTATTCATATTAGTTTGTTTACATTTTTAAACGAAAAGGTGGCAAGGAATCATCCATGTTTTGCAATCTGAAAAATCGTTTTTACATGTATGATACATTTCATGAGAGAAAGAAAGAGAGAGAGAGAGAGAGAGAAGGTTCCAATGCTCAATATTTTTTAAAGATAAGGTACTCAGAAGAAAAAAATGTTTTTAGGTTGTAAGTTTGGGAAAATCATTTTCTTGATAATTAATCCTTCCAAAATGTGAAAACGCAGGGAGAAAAATATATTTATAGTAGTCCATGATCTGTAAAGCCCTTGAAAAGTCAATAAATTGGGGCTCAAATAATTAGACCGACATTGACAGAACAGTTCACTAGAGCGACAGCCCACGAGACCAACAAAACAAAGAAATAAATAAGGGAAGATAAAAAAAAACATGTCGGTCTTTTGGGCTATCCACATCATGGAACGTCGCTCTAATGAGCACTGTAATCAGTGGCTAAAAGGCATACAAGACCGGTTGTCAATCTTATGGGCTGTATTAGGAGTTGTAGATGAATCAATATTTCAGTTGTGAACCCCATCATTATAACTAGTATGATGTGTATAATTATTTATACAATAATACAGATGGTGTTGATGATGAGGATGCGAAAGAGGGTGGTGATGATAATGTCAACAATGATGATAGTAATAAAAGTAATAATATTCATTAAATTTCTACTAGTTTTGACTGGATTTTTTCACATGAGGTTTTCTAGTAACTGAGAGAGAGAGATAGAGAGAGAAGGGGGAGGGGCAGGTGGTTGAGAAAAACAAAAACAAATATATGCCATAAAATCAAGATAGAAAGAGGACGGGGTAAGTTCATTTTCTAATTAAACCACAATCACGTATGACCATCTTAAAGATTCCACCATTTCCGACAATTTACCGGTTGATGTGTACACAACTAGTTTGACACAAACATACCTTATCACGCCAGCCATGGTGATAGAAAGTCGTCAAATGAGCATCATGTAAGAATCCCTCACCCCCCCCCCCCCCGTAGGATAAATAAAGAATTCATGATGCCTTTGACTTGATGGCAATAGATCAAAAATTGATAAAAGAATCAGAGCTAATAATCTCTCTCCGTGTTCATTTTTGTGTTTCGTTTAGCTACCATGGAAACCGTTCGACGAAATCAAATACCAATACCAATGCTAGTTGTATGCATGTCTACACAGAGGCATCGCTCTCATGAAGGGGGGGGGTCTGGCTAAGGGGTCACGGTGCACGGTGCCCCCTTCCGGTTACCCCACAAAAGTGCCACTTTTTACTTCAGATAAGTGCCCCTTTTCTTTCTTACATGTGTTCCTTCCCCCTTCCCATAACTTTGCTTATTTTCATCCTTGAGAACTGTACCCCTTTTCTTATATGATAGGTGCCCCTTTTACTTTCTTATAAATGCCTACTTTTCCTTCTTAGAAAAGTGCCTCATTTCAGCTGCGAGTAATGCATATTTCCTTTCTAATAAGTGCCCATTCCCATTTCTAAAAGGTGCCCCTCTCCTTCATATAAATACCTCTTTTTTATCTCTGGCAAGTGATAATAATATTGGATATTTATGATATTTTATGATGCAATTGCGCTTTGATGAGTACCCCCTTACCTATATTTCCCCACTGCCGCTTACCAACTGTGCCCTTTTGCAGTAATCGAAAGAGCCAAACCTAGGTTCAAAGAATCGAAGCAGCTTTGTGTACCACAACCACCATGAAACGCAGTGTAGCCGGAAGGGGATAGGACCATAATGCCCTGCAACGAACTATGTCCCTTTATATTATAGATATAATGCCTGCTGTGAGAGGGATAGTTGTTTTAATATGCTCAAGGGGACGTTACATCCTGCTATTACCCCGAGGTGTGCCGAGGGTTAATAGCAGGATGTAACGTCCCCGAGAACCGTTAAAAACAAATATGCCTAGAATATCTTTTAAATATCTTTTCTTTGGTTAACTAGTTAAATATCACAGAAAACCTGAGCCACTGTCTGTAAATCTTCGCTGGAAAGTTGCCTGAATGTTACAATCATTCGGGAATCGCACACACACTGCAATGTATTTTGTATCCGCGCTCGCACAAAGAGACTTTTTACACTTAAACCAATGGGGATGTCACCTACACTTATTGATGCGGCCAGTTAACTGGGGCATGCGGGCATCTTTTAAAAGACTATTGACCGGAAATTGGGCATGCGGGCATCTTCTAAAAGACTATTGACCGGTAACCAGGCATGGCTAAAATCATGACTCCAATTTCGACCAATCAGATGGCTAGATTTCTAAAGAGAGGTATATATAATCGTGCTGATATCAAATCAAGATATCAAATGTCCATTTTCTAGATCATAGAGGAAGTGTGCCCTTTTTGCACTAAATTGTTTGCCCCTTTCAAACTACAATAACATATTTGACTAAACTGCTTAAAGAGGTATCAACCTATCATCTGCTATACACCATGCCCTTTGAACTACGACAAGATGTTGTTATCACCTTACATGTCCCACGAAACAATATATTTAATTCACACAGCCTACCTTAATGTACCCCTAATTCAAAATGACTGAAAGCAATTTCATTATTGAACATTTTATTTATTCTTTCATTATGAAAGTGTACTTTGAAATCCAATCAGGATCTGTTATTTCATCTATTCAAGACAACTAATTGGTCGCGAAGTGACCTCATAATTCTTTGAAATTGTGTTCGTTTGCTTCGCTCCCTCGCAATTGAATGCTCAGCCCATCACACACAACAGCAGAGTATGGGCTGAACCATTGTCCTTGACCACGTAAAGTGAATATCTTGATAAGCATCGCTGATAATGTATTAATTGCAATTTAGGGATATGTCTGAAGATTGTAATTTTCGTTTTAAGGTTACCCTTTGTCGGTGCCCTTTTTCACTTGAAATTTGCCCTGTTTTTGCTGGTGCGCCCCCTATTTGAAAGACGCTCCGCAGCCCTTGGGTTTACATTGTTGTAGGTATATTAAGATGAAAACAAATATGAATACCAATATCAATTTTATGCATTGTGAATCTTTATCACATAAATGAGATGAAATCCTATAGTAAAATTTGGCAATACTGTTTGTATCTTCTCAATATGCTTTATTAATTTGTCATGAGAACAGTCTTTCGAAGAGGAAGATTTCGCACGGGCGCTCCAAATTATCTATTTATGACTACATTGGCCTCGGAAATAGTCAATTAAAATAGAAGTATTGTGCACGTGCGATAATCCATGCTTAAGTCACGAAAAATATCAAGCGAATCGCCAGTCTGCGCACAATCGATCTAAATAACTCATATTCTATTTTTCATTAGAACGATAAGACCCGTCACGTCAACCCGTCAAACTGAACGCCACAAACAAGCGCAGTGAGAGTACAGTTTAAAGAGAGGTTTCTGAAACAGCTATTCAAGATTGAACGTTATACAGGTGACGGAAGGAACACATCTTTTCGCTAAGACGCTAACATACATTATATATCAGAGTTTTTACAAAGACACAATGGTAAATATTCTGATGCTTGATTTTTTTGTCTTGTCGTTATCATGGTGATTTGAATATTTATTTACATGTATTAATGTACGGTGACAGGCACGAACAGTGACAAGACCCGTTTCCATTGGGCCCGTGTCAAACACTGAAAAGCTGATTCGAAATTAAAGTTACACTGTACCTCACCTAAAAACAAAAGTAACTCTTGGGGATTGCGCTTTCAGTTGCGCCTCTCTAAAGCTTTGGAATAGCCGATACCACTAGACATAAGAAAAGCCTCATTTATTGCTGTCTTCATAGTTTTGTTGAAGACGCACTTGTTTCAGGAGCTTTTGAATATTATCATATTGTGTGTCTATAAAGTAGCACTGTTGTGAGTTTTGTTTTCATCACAGAGCAGATCAGAATACATTAATGTAGTAGCTGATAAATTGATCTAGTTATAATTCATATGGTCGTTATCGGAAGGGAAATGTACCAATTGCGTAATAAGGGCGTCTTCATTAGATATATTGAACATTATTACTCGCAGTATTTCGTTTCCTTTTCTTTCCAAGCTTAATATCCCATCCATTTTTTGTTAAAGATTGTAGCATCCTGTTGAACCCGAGGGGGTATTAATCACTATACGTGTTGCCCGATTTCGTATTATTTGGAGTACCTTCTGAAGACACTTTCCACAATTTCCCCATAATACTTCAAGTTGCGTCGCCAAGTGACAGGGGGCATGACGTTATAAGGGGATTCAGATTTTTGAAATTCATTGAATTTATGAATTGAAAGGTGCCCCTTCATCTTATAATGCATTTTGGAGCATTGCATTGATCATTTGAATTTCCACAGAGAATGAACTATACGACTCTTTGTCATAAGTTTCCTAACGCACCTGAAAATAAGGCTGCATGGAAGAAAAACAATTCTTTCTAATGTTATACCATGGTGTCGTGGGATAGTGGTTCGGGTTTAAAAGAAATAGATTACTCGCCTTGTGGTAAAGGACGTTAGCGCTGTGGTAGGGATGCGAACCTATAGCAGTAACCTGTCTGATGACTTACATCCCCCATACCACATCACCTCCTCCTCAAGTCACGAGTAATAGAGTCAGCTTTAATTTAATGTTGACTTGATCTTATTAGCATTTGGTTCCACCAAACGTGTCAGGCCGAAGATAAAAGCATAAAAGGATATTAAGTCCATCCTGGCATACAGTCGAATCAACATGAATAGCAAATACTAATCCTCGCATTTTGATGAGTTCGTCAATATTGCATGGGTTACGATTCGTAAATGTAATTAAAAATCACATACAATTGTTGATATAATTGTGTTAGGTTTTAGTGAACTTCAAGAGTCAGCTTTAAGTCAACAAGAATTAAAAGAATAAGAAAAATACCCCCAAATTGGGTCATTAATAATCAAGGATGAATAGAACAAGGACAACAGTACTGAGTGATTATGCGTGAAGAGAGAGAGAGAGAGAGAGAGAGAGAGAGAGAGAGAGGGGGGTGTAGAAGAAAGGGGATCTAGGTAGGAGAAAGAATAATGAGAGAGGAGAATAGAGAGAAAGATAACGTGACGGATTTAAATAGGAATGTTTCCTACCACAGTCACACCAACAAGTCCAAAATTAGACCGACAGCAGACTGACCCCCCCCCCCCCCAACAAAAAAAGAAGTTACATGACCCCCGGCGGTGTGCATGCATGGAGTATTAAATTATCATTTCTGTATGTTTGTTTACAGATCTTTTATAAAGCGGTCCTCGTCATAGCTACTTTGTCAAGTCTTTACATGACATCTGGTAAGTTCATTAAATCTTTAAACCTTAAATTTAAGCAAATGTTTGGAACATTGTATGAAGCTCCTTTAAAGCTTCGTGCACAACGTGTAACTACTGTAAATCACATAATAAAAATAGACACGAGCGGCCGGTTGCGTCAATGATGCGAAATTGTAGACAACGCTTTCTATGTTTTCGAGGAATTCTCTTTAGACTTTAAAAACAAAACTGGTATCAGTCTCTTTGAGATAAGGTCTACTTACGGGCTTGTGGATAGTTGCCTCGTTAACCTTGCTCTCAGAAGGTCTTAAACACCAGGGACCCGTTTCACAAAGCCTTTTTTTCAATGACAAATGGCAAAAATCAGTGGTAAATCTGCTGATAACCAATCAGAAGCAAGGATTTCAGTAGTTTATAACAAAGACTGTAATTTGTCACTGATGACAAGTTTTGTGAAATGGGGCCCAGAAGTGTAAACGTTGTGGAACCTTACCCTTGTAAACCAGTGTAGACCTAGCTCAACGACTACTACAAGGCAGAATATTTCGATCTTGTGCATGGAACGTCAGTATCGTGGACCTTGCTGTCACAATATCTCCAAGAGCGATCGAGGGCTTCGACCATGTTTACAACCTCGGTCATAACGTCGATATCGAATCCACACCGAATCCAAACCGATCAATCTTGGGCCATTCGTGGTAATGTAATTGTTTGTTTGGTCTGATGTCGATCTTGTGGCGGATCCGTTGGTGTGAATGAGGTATCACTTTATTCTCGTATCATGGTCAGAAGGCCTGCTTTCTCACAAGTTTAAGTTTTTACCTCCAATATTTTCCCTACCAATCATACGTCTTTTCCTTGTTCCATCTTGAAGACAAGGATATCATGATATTATGATATTATGTTTGATTTCCCGGTACAGTTCTTACAAGGACAAATTCATTTTACGGTTACATTTTCATTTGTTATTTGTTGGTAAGATATAAATTATTTTACAGTTATAATTTCAGTTGTAATGGCTGGGAAAATATAAGTTAGTTCACTGTTACAATTTCAGTTGTAATTATACTGGGAAGACATAATTTGTTTTGGCGAAATTAGTTAGGATTGAAAGATACTATACTATAATGAGCACGGACTCCATGAGTAAAGATTAGCTTTATTGTTAACTTCTTCACTGAATTCAGCCTTCTTTATTGTTTGTATATAGTCTCTTCACACTGCCCAGATGCTTACGACCTTAATTACACCCTACCGCTCTTCGAGCAATGCAAAGTGATGATGGTGAACGGCAACATGGTACAGACCATTCCGAAGCTCCTTCCAGGTTCCGCACACCAGAGCTGCAACCGAAGGCAAAATGGCGGGATCCCGGAGGGTCGTCGCATCTGCCGTGTCCCAGGTTTGACAGAAATAATGCTTTTTTTTTTTTGTAATCGATGGTTGAGTTCTGGTAATATGGAAAGTAATTTGTGAGCTTTCTCATTATTATTTGTATCTCAATTTTGTTTATGTCAAGAAGGAAGTATGTTCTGGAAAAAGTTTACTCTTTAAATGCCCCATACGAATAGCTAAACAGTTTGGACCAAACTGTGCCCGAATAATGAGTAGTCCCATGCACCTGTTGCTGTGTGCAGAGTTCAGAACATGTTTACTGTCAGGAAGATTGAGCCAATATCCATTCATTTTAATAATCCCCAAACCTGTTTATATAAACGATTCTAACTATGTAAGTCTACCACATAATCAACTTATCCCATGTGCATCCAAACAGTTCCTTTATGAATAATGACGTTGGATGAACAGAACTAAACTTTATGTTTAATAACGGTGGTCTGTACAATGTAATAATCGTCTTTTTGTTTCCGTTGCAAAACTCTTACCCATATACATTGCCTCGAAGAATGTCTGCAACAACCATGTCAAAACGGCTGGTGTGAGGAGACTATGGTTAGATACACTTGTCACTGCCAAACGGGGTATTCCGGAGCGAACTGTGAAACAAGTGAGTTTCATTTCACCTATACATTATGATACAAATGTAAGAGTATAATTTTATGTATTTATATTAGGCGGGATCTTTATATTTTTTCCATGGGGACGTGACGATATCGTTGTTTCATAAAAGAAATTGGTAGCTTTGTAAAATTGCAACAACTAACAAAATCATGAAAATAAGTGAATTGTATGTAAAGCTCATGCAACACAATATTTAGTAACTAACGTTAGCTAAAATTATGAGAAATATGGACCTGATTTACAATCATTGAAAAAGAAAATAACATTTCGAAAAACTAACCTTGCTCCATTCCCATTAAGACAAATGATTTCATAAATCATTCAGTGACTATCATAGCCATCATTTTAAGTCAGACTTCTTTGGTGTATTTTTTTGTGTAAGTAGTAAAGATACTCAGGGTTGTTTTTGTTTGTAAGCTCTCGTAGTAAAGACTTGATTCTCCTAAAATTGATTGAGTATCATTGAAAGTGAGACTTGGAAATAGTTACCTTGTGTTTTCTTCGTATGCATAGGAGAAAGAAATTGCAAGGGAAACGAATAACTTTTGTTCGAATATAAAATCATAGGTTTCTAAATGTTGCGAGTAAGCAAAGCAAACAAGCAAAGTTTTGACACTATGGTACAGTGAAAATGTCTAACATTCAGAAAACATCAATCGAAAGTAAGAAAAAGACACTACGCATTTTTAAATAAAGTGACAGAATACTGGTAATTAAAACTTCCGAAGTCACCCCCCTACCCCTCCCCCCGCGTCATGTCCATCTGCTTCTGGTTTTCCTTTTTTATGAAAAGAAATTAGAATGAGGTATGATATGGGTATTATGATTTTTTGCTCAGAGATGCCGACGATTAAAACAGACGATGGAGCTACGCCAACAGAACGAGTCGTGACGAAAGGTAAAGAGAGGAGCCTTTTTTAAAGCTCTAAAACACCATCGATGTTTGTTTGTTTATTTATTTTTTAAACATTACGAATTGATATCTTGGAAAGATAAGTTCACTTTAAACATACAGGCTTGAAGTAGATGACAATAATTAGTCCAAAAATCAAATTATGCATTGTAACCAATTATGATTTTAATATTCTGGACCAAAAGATGATTTGGTATTCTATAATATACTATTTTGTAAACTTTTCTATATTCGAAATGTTAACTTGTCAAAATGTGCTTATACCAATGCAGTAAGTTGAACGTTTGTCTTATTAATTCAAACATAATCCTGAAAAACATTGAAATTCATATCTGAATTTTAAAAAGCTTTACTTCATTTTGTGGTAAACTTAGACTTACAGACACTTTAAATACTCTTTCTCAATTGTGTGAGCGAGCGAAGCAAAATTAAAAAGACACTTTTAAATCCAGAAAGTGTTATTTCGAAATAATGATAATTAAAATATCTTAGATAGTATATAGAACTATTATATATTTGCTGAAGTAGGAGAATACTCGACCAACTCGCTACCCGAATAAGAGGTGCTGTTCGCACGAATATCGGAACTACAACAAAATCCTAGGAGAGAGGTGGGGGTGCTGCCCCCCCCCCCACCCCCCCTTCCCCGACGATTGTCAACGTTTCACCTCGTATGTCTATTGTGGTAAATTAAAAGGAATTAATTAAGTACCCCATTTCGGTTACAGGAATATACCCAACTGGAAACAGCGCTGCGGGGAATTACGTAAATGACAATCATACTTCTGGTAAATATTATTAGTATCATTTTCATTAATAGCAAATGTGACTTTTGCTCTCTTATTACTCGACTCGAATGAACTTTAAAAAACTGAATTGAATTGAAACTCACATTTTATTAGAAGACGCATATTGCGAAGACATATTTTGAATATTTTCTAATGTATTCAATGGATTCATATTGCAAATTCTAAAAGTAGAACGTACATGTATAGAAAGTCATTATCAGACACCAGGGTATATAAAATTTAATTATTTAACATGTTTACAGTCAGTTTGGCATGCAACAATTAAAATGATTAATATAAAAGGAAAATCAGAACATTTAGTTTTTCATTCGTTTTCTTTAAAATTAATGATATTTTTTGTCTCCCCCCCCCCCCGAAAATGCGATTTCAGAAGAACCGAGCACTTTGTTATCCACACAAGCAATTGAAACAGGTATCAAAATCATTTCAAGTGAGGAAGTAATACTTAATTGTCTTTCAAAGACATTTCTTTTAAAAGTTCCTATTGGAATACTAAACAAATTCAGGATTTTTTTTAAACCACATTAATTCGTTTATGATCAAGGCTTCAGCTTCAGAAACTGTTTACAATGGCAGAACACTTACTATTATTACTGTTATAAATATTATCATTATTAGTATTATTATCATCACGTTCATTATTTTATCATGTAGTTTCTAGATAGCCTTCGTAATAGGCTTAATAAACGGCATGATTTTAGATGTAACTAAAGCTCTTCCCTTTTTCTTTCTTCGTTTAAACAATGGTACAGTATCCACTACAGCTACTACATATCTCACTCTGCAAGAAGACAGAACCACAGGTAAAATGCTGAAATCAAAAGATTTGATTTTCCTTCCGCACACCCCCCCCCCCCCCCCCCACTCCGAGAACGGACGGGCCCCATGCGTGTTACCAAAATGTCCTTTTCGTAACAAAAGAAAAAGGTCGACCCGTATTGACTTTACACACCGGACTTTTGCTGAAAAGGGGGGTGCTGAAAAAGGCAATTATAACAAAAGAAAAAGGTCGACCCGTATTGACTTTACACACCGGACTTTTGCTGAAAAGGGGGGGGGGGGGTCGCTTGGAACACGCATATGCGTACCCTAAATAAGACTGAGTGGGTGGGGGGGGGGGCGGGCCGCACACAACCAATAGACCGGTTTTACTAACACATTCAAATGTATGGATGTTCCTTTCCTGGGGACCTAGTGACGAGTTATTCCATTAACCTGTTATCAATAAATGAATTACAATACTTGAAATACAGTGTGCATACATTACTTGAAATACAGTGTGCATATATTACGTGTTGCTATGTCGGGCAAGCCCAGGCAGGCTTTCAGCTATTCAAGAACAACCTTTGTTTATAAAGTATGCATCAAATTTGAATATGTTAGTAAACCAGTCTATTCCATCTTAACCACTTTTAGGTTGTTATCTAATAATTATATATATTTCAAAATTTCATTTGCATATCGGTACAGCATCAGCTACTACCGTGGTAACATCTACAGATCTCAATCGGCAAGAGGACATGACAACAGGTAAAGTGATAAAACTAAAGTTTTATTTTTTTTCCTTCCACACCATTGCCAACTTTGTAGTTCTTACTTATGAAGTGATTTTTGTTGTAAAATAAAACATCTCAATATATAAATAGCCTTCCCCCTTGATCATTTTCAATTGTGCACGAATCAAACACATGGGAATATTAGACGAGCCAAGATCCCGTTCGGCAAAATTGCAATGCATTATCCTCTGTGTCTACATATTCTAGGTTAAACTATATTACTATCATTAATTAATTATGAAATATAAGGAAGCATAATTGAAATATCTATAGTTCATGACACCAAACATCCTCCTAAGTGCATTTTTTAAATTATCACTTGCAAAGTGATGGAGGGACTTCATACATACCGTTTTGCTTTCCCCTTTTGCAAATAATTCCTCTCGTTTACCATGGTAACGATGGTCTGATTAAAGAACACTCATCAGCCACATATCCAGTATTTGACTCAATCTATTTTGGTATACCTGTATATGTACGCAGATGGTATTATCTACAAATAGTTGAAGAAATTGTTGGTCTACATTTAATTGATTGGCGTATCATTTTTGTTTTTGATTAAGGAAACCCAACCACGGCCGGAGTCACACCCTCTGCTTCTGCCGCAGATGACGATGGAGACGGTGAAACAGGTACACTTTTTCTTAACCAGTGAGGCTTTGATTCCATGTTTTGCTCTTATAAACTGTACATGTAGATAGAATACGACCGCAAGTATTTTCGACAGATCAACTCAAGGGCTATTTTCGACACCCCTATTGTTTATCTCATGGAAATCGTGTTCGGATTACGTAACCTACGTCAATGTCGTGTTCGAACATGTATTATGTGTCCCCAGGGGCGTACGCAGGGGGGGGGGGTTTGGGGGTTCAAACCCCCCCTTTTGTATTTTTATGTGTGTAAACCCCCCTAAAAAAACCTAAAACCCCCCCCCCCCTTTGGATTTTTTTTTTTTTTTTTTTTAAATTATAAAAAAAAAAATATGCCCACGGCTAACATAAAAAAGGTGACTTTACCCCCCCCCCCCAACGAAGAAAAATTTCAAATTTTCAAATTTCGAGACCAAAAAGAAAAAAAAGTGTCTGCTTACCCCCCCCCCCCCCCCCCCCCCCCCCCCCCCCCCCCCCCCCCCCCACTGAGCGACTTTTCGGCCGGCGCGATTTTAAATTTTTCGGGAACAAAATATTTTGGGCCCGATTTTAAAACCCCCCCCCTTGAAAAAATCCTGCGTACGCCCCTGGGTGTCCCACAAGGCTATTGAAATTGCCTTAGGTTTTTTTCTTCTCGAAAGTAGTTGCTATCGTGTTATAGTTATATGGGTATTAAGAAAACTTGTAGTGCATGAATTGAAATATAATTTAAATCATTTGAGTTCATTTAATCTCTCAATTTTCAACCTGATATCTTGAATGCAGAAGCCATGGCATCTCCTACTCAACAGGACGGCACAGCAGCAACTAAAAGCGCGACAGGTAAAATCAACGAACAAAGAGACAGGAGATGGAAGAGAGAGAGAGAGAGAGCGAGAGAGAGAGGAGAGAGTGAAAGAAGGAGAAAGAATGACAAAGACAGACATACAGCGTGGGTCGAAGGGGAAGGATTGAGGAGATGGAAGAGAGATAGAGCGAGAGACAGAGACAGAGAGGGGGTCAGAGAGAGAGAGAGAGAGAAAGAGAGTGGAAAGAATGGAGGAAGACAGACAGACTGACTGACAGGGGATCGCAGGAAAGGTGGTTAGGGGTGGGAAAAAGAGAGAGAAAGCGAGCAAAATTTTAGCACCAGCGTAATGAGGTAAAATTATATTTGTTCCTATTATCCATCATTGTTCTTGTGCAAGAATTGTTTTAAGTAAATATAAAATTGATGAGATCATAGCACAAAATGGTATTTAATTTTATTGAATCTGATTCGGTTCTTAAGATAATGCTTTCTGACAAACATTCATGAAATGGCCCTTTGACACCAATGTTCTGATATTAACATTATATTATATTTTCCAGACGATCTGACAAACCCGGGAGACGGAAAGACATCAACCGATCAATCACTGCGTGAGTTACGATGATCCATAACTTCAAATTTACACTCATACAACATGTTATGATTGTTATGTAATTAGGTGTAATGGTATAGTCACTATGAACATGACGGACAAAGAAAGAGGACAAAATATAAAGTTCCTCAGGTAGACAAAGGAACATCCCTTCCCTGCTATTTATGTGTAGAGCAGGTGCCATGAGCATATTCACCTGTTCTACACATTTTACATGATAATAGCAGTGAAGGGATGTTCTTTTGTCTACCACAGCAATTGTTGAGGGTAGAATGAGGAACTGTATATTTTGTCCTCTTTCTTTGTCCGTCATATTCATAGTGAGTGGTTCTCTCACTTGACTCTCTATCCAAGAAATCCAAGCCCCACATTAACGTGATTTGGCAAGGTATTAATCCACATTTGCTTCTCTACACCCAGGTGTAAATGAGAGTCTGGAAATTGATGAGAATCAAAACTTACATAATTTATCAGGCCTCGGGAAGGGCATGATCTTTAATTTAATTTCAATCTTGCACGTTATAGAGTTGATGAATTCACCTTGATCATATTTTCGTGTCACAGGCACTACATCTCATCGACACAAGGGGGCAGTACAACTAGTATGGCAATCAATCTTTCTAAATATTGCTGTATATTTGTATTCCTTATCCGTAGACATTTTTCTGGGTTTTTTCTCTGCTGCTCGATCTCTTTGTTTATATTCGCGTTGGCGAGCGAAAATAATCGTTCCCGAGGAATATATAGAAAATAGGTTAAACTTAGGTATTAATGTCTATTCTATTTCATTTCTTTTGTGTCTTCAGAGCATGAATCTTCAACTTCATCATCCTTCATAGGAAATTACACAGCAGGTACTATTTGTCATGTGAATCTAAATCAATATACATATATTCTGATAGAAGCTATTGTTACTATTACTTTTGATGACGACATCAATGACAAAGAAGACGACGACGAATATGATGGCGATCATAATGATGATGATGGTAGTAGTAATAATAATAATTGGTGATGGTAGTGATAATATTGATAATAATAATAATAACAATAGTGATAATTAAAATAATTATTTGCAGATATCTGATCCCTTTATTCCTCTTCCGAAGATAATTGTCTGTAGTTGTTTTGTTTCTATTGCTCGATCTCTTTGTTTATATTAGCATTGTTGGAACGAAAATGATAGTTCCCCCCGTGATTCTTTCGGAAATGAGTTAAACTTTGATATACAAATGTTTATTATATTTATTTTATGTCTTCAGTGCATGAATCTTCATCAATGTCAAGCATTTCAAGTTCATCATCCGTCGTAGGAAATGACTCAGCAGGTAATATTTTTCATGTGAATATAAATCAATATACATATATTCTGAAAGAAACCATTATTACTTTAACTATTGATGATGATGACGACGTCGACGACGATGACAGTGATGATAATAATAATTATCATATTAATAAAAGTAATGATCATGATGGTATTCATGATAATGATAATGAAACAAAAATAATAATACAAATAATAAGAACAAAACCAATAGTAATGATAATAAAGATAATAATAATAGTAAAATAACAATAATGAAGATAATAATAATAATAATGATAAAAATAATAATAGTAAAGATGATAACAATAACAATGATAATGATAACAATAATGATAATAATCATTATAATAAGAACAAATCTTTAGACCAATTATTTCTAAATCCTTCCATGCACTCCTTTTAGAAATGAAGACAAATGAGTATGACAAGGAAGCAGCAGGTATCACGGACGCATACACGATAAAGAGAAGTATGAATATGAATACACAAATTAATTTTTAACAGAAATATTTATGTCTTTAAGATTAGGAATTTAAAAACATCCAACCACAATTTAATGAAAATCAAACGGCCTCTTGTTTTTGTGTTGTCTATATATTTCTTTTTCTTATTGTTTGTTCTTCCTCGTTGGTTAATTCGATTGAAATCGTCAAGGCAATTATATTTACCCTTGTCAGGAGATTGTAAGCCACAGTGCAAATGGTATGACAGAGATGACCAACATGATAACGTAATATAGGAAGATTATAAGGTTACTTCATACTGATAGAAGTTACCAAATTATAGGAAAATAGGGTAGTTTTAACGGAATCGAGATTCGCTTTCACCTCTCTGTTTGAAGAAAATTAACACAGCCTAGAATTGTGACGCGTTGCTCCATGTATCCAACCTAGCTAGCTGACATTAAAGAAATCTGGCAAAAGTTTTCCTGGGATTATCAAAACTATAAAATGGGTAAAAGGGATACATGCTCACTAATCCATGATTGTGTTTCATGTCTTATTTCCATACGTGTAATTGCGGACATGCAGACGACAGCACACTCTACATATCTTGTTCGGACACGACATGGGACAACGCCGAAGACCTGTGCGCCGATCGGGAGGGGCGACTCACCGTGCCTTCGAGCGAAAGTCTTCTCGAAACCGTTGTCGACTCCGTGTCCGATGCCTGTCTGGAGAAGCACGGTGACGGGGGTGAGGTAGAACTGTGGCTAGGGTGCCGACTCATGAAGGTTGACGAGGAAAATGTCAAGGATCTTAAGTTGCCCACCAAGTTGGTCGACCAATGGGCCTGTAGGGACGATAGCAGTGACGATTCGGACTATTCCAGCATGTTGACTTCATACAATTGGACAGCCAACTACAAAGGTAAATCACCTTGAAATTTTAGCTCTAGTGTACCTGATTTTTTTTTTGGTAAGCCCTGTGTCAGTCGGAGTATTATCAAACGTACCCTGACGTATTCAAAGCGGACAATTAGCTGAATATGTCACGCGTGTGCATGTGTAGTCCCGTATCTTCATTTATATGTGCAGTACGTGTAGCTTTCAGCGAGATATTCCATTATTTTCTTATTTTGGTGATAACAGAACCTACCACCATTACCACACACTACTTGTTATATATTGCACAATCAACATTACAGACAGTTTCTCCCAGTATAAACGAATGATCGCGTGACCTGAGCCTTGTTTTATAATAACTTGTTATCAATAACAAGTTACAATTGATTTTATAAGCTACTGAAATCGTGGCATTTGATTGGCTGAGAGAAAAATTGTAATAGAAATTTAAAATTTGTTACTGATAACTATTTTTAAGAAGCAGTGCACAGTACCCTATTTCAAAAGCAGAGAGTTTGATTCATTTTTTTCCTCCAGATGTAATAGAGCATCATTCAAAATTGTCTCCTGAATATTTACCTTGAATCGACCCAAACAATATAGAAAAATTAGTTTTAGACTGGATCAATTTCCACTACAAACAAACTGATCCCGAAGTAGAGGTGTCGTGGTCTAGCGGGTACGTCGCTTAACTGTAGAACACATGGTTTGCGGTTCGAGTTGCGCCTCGGAACTAATGTCCTTTGGCAAGATATTAATCCACATTTGCCACTCTCCTCCCAGGTGTAGTAAATGGTACCCGGGTAGGAAGATATTCCTTCAATTCTTGAGCACATTATCATGATAACTCGGCAGGGTAAATGCTTATCACTGCAGAGCCCTAGCTTGGGGGAATAGTATGCCTGATGACACTTCCCGGTTGAACAAGATACATTATTTTGTATTATCATTATTATCCCTTTAATAATTAAAAAAAAAAAAAAAAATCCTGTTCATACACGCAGAGTAATTTGAAAGCATTGTAACGTACTTTCATTTGAAATATATTAAATGACACCGTCAAATTACTCCATAATCAACATTTTACAATGCAATCGATGCTGATCTTGAGTTAAATAACCTCTAACGAATTGCCGAGATAAATAACGTCTAACGAATATTTTGTATTTCTGTCTTGTTTTCTTACATTTCTCCTTCTCAATTAGTATCTGGTGTTTCTAGAGACGACAAGACCTGTCTCCAGGTGAAAACAAAGCGTGGTAGACATGAAGACGATCAGTACAAGTACGAGTTCAGACGAGAGTCGTGCGATGATCGCAAGGCTAGGGCAGTCTGCATCCTAGACTAGAAATACGGCATACCCACTAATGACGACAAGATGGAAGAATTTAAAGGTGTAATAGTCAGTCGTCAAAATGTAACCGTTTATCAGAATTTTGCGTTTAGATTCTTTAAAGTTTGATTAGTACATCACAGTTTGTTAATTTAAAAAGTCATTATATATCAGACGAGAGTCGTGCGATGATCGCAAGGCTAGGGCAGTCTGCATCCTAGACTAGAAATACGGCTTACCCACCAATGACGACAAGATGGAAGAATTTAAAGGTGTAATAGTCAGTCGTCAAGATGTAACCGTTTATCAGAATTTTGCGTTTAGATTCTTTAAAGTTCGATTAGTACATCACAGTTTGTTACATTTAAAAAGTCATTACATAAATGTTTTCAAAACTATGTTGAAAGGGTAGATGGACAAATACATTATTTAAATTTGTTTCCTTCAGATATCCCCATCATGTGGGGTTTCGTAGTAGCTATCTTGGCTTTAGACTAGCCATGTAACCAACAATGTAACGAGCATTAAGCATGTTCAGTGAAAATGGAGGGGGGATGAAATACAAGCGAAAACAATGAAAGGGAGAGGGAAAGGAAGATGAAAAGAAGGTGATGCCCCACTAACACGCACACCCCTGATCGATGACATTATTAGTTCGTCTTTCATACAACTTTCATTAAAAGAGAAGATAAAAAGGAAAACATCTCTACTCGGGTAAGAAACATGACAGGTTTCTCTGACTAAGAAGGACCTTGTTAAACCTGAGCTGAAAGAGTGCTTCGAAATGATGGACGAAATCTACAACATAATTCCCTAACACTTTACAGTGAAACCCCCAAAATTGCATGGTCAAACCAGACAATAAAGAAGTAAACGATAATGTCTTATTAATAACATCAAGATTCCATGCAACGACAGAATGTCTACAAAACTTAGAAATACAAGGGACTAATTATTTAGGAACTTCCTTAATTAATCATTGTTCTTTTTGTTGTGTTTGTAGACACGTTTGAACTTTGTTCATTTTGGTTACCATAAACTTATAGTTGCCATGGTTGCAAAAACAGTTTGAATACATACTACATGTATATCGCTTTCAAAACAAAGGGACTAATGTAAATATTTCAAATAGAATTAAAAATGGCATATTTCGATTTACAAAGTAATTAACTATTGTTATTCTTATTGTGGTTGTAGACACGTTTAAGCTTTGTGCATTTTGTAAATGTCGACTCCTTTCTTAGGATTGCCATATTATGCATGTATATTTAATATGCCTTTTTTAATGTCATGACTCTCGTATGATCTTATGTACAGTTATGTGACGTTTATGACAAAGTGTTTATCAGTTGTCTTGTAACATCATTGTATTTTATTTTTGTGCCGCCAGTGGAGGCCAATTTCCTATGTTTTGAATATGGATCAATACAAGAATCTAAATATCTATCTATAATCATTAAATAACTTGTTCTGCATCCCCCGTTGTCCGACTTTTTCACATTACTGATTTTTTTTTCTTCCATTGCTCATAGAATGATAATTATCTCATTTAGATTATTAGTAAAATATGCGTATGTATTAAAATTATCCCAATAAATATTAAAATCATCCCGCAACATATTTATGCTTATAATTTTTGAAGACCGAAATCTGTGAACCTCTAGTATGAGCCTCATTGCACATTCGATATCCAT
The DNA here is from genome assembly GCA_035222895.1 of Strongylocentrotus droebachiensis. Taxonomy (NCBI): domain Eukaryota; kingdom Metazoa; phylum Echinodermata; class Echinoidea; order Camarodonta; family Strongylocentrotidae; genus Strongylocentrotus; species Strongylocentrotus droebachiensis. Next base: position 94,753 of record JAVYIG010007591.1, read on the forward strand.
CATTTTGATTTGATGTGATTTGAATTGATTTCGTGTAAATTGATTGGATCTGAGTGCAATCTTTCAGCATGTGAAATCTTCTATCGTGAAGCAATTCATGGCCGAATGTAGCAATGAATCAAAGACGTAAAACAAATCTTTTTACCAGGGGTACAATTGCAAAGACTTTCGAGTAATGAAGGTAAGGCAATTTCAATAGCCATGTCCAGAACACCTTTTGAAATTTGATAGCATTGCAGTGCTTTATAGTTTATTCATTTATTTATTTATTTATTTATTTCACATATTTATACAGGGTATCTCACTCAGATTAAAAAATGGTCTTCCATAAGGCCCTGTCTCAATAAAAATACACATAATTTATATACAAATTTCTCAAAACAGAATCTTACAAATAACAGTGGGAAGAAAAAGACAACAAATTAAATAAATAAACCATATTGACATCAAAGCACAACGATAAACAAGTAAAAATAACAATATAAAAAAAAGGTTACGATAAAAAAAAAAAAAAAAAACTGATCTTTCATGTTGCCCTGCTTTGTAAAATACAAATAGATATGCAAAATGTTTCCATGTATATAATAACGTCAGAGAAAAAATAGAGTATAACATCAAATACGACAAAAAATATAGTAAATGTAAGATCATATTAAAGGTTAATAATGATCCAATATAAGACGTTAAAATGGCCTTTGTATTAAAAACAGGAAGTGAGACACCGCTCATATAATATTGTAAAAGAGCAAGAAAGGTCAGATTTCACAATGTTATGTAAGGTAGAGGATTCATGATAAAATTGACAGAGACCCTATAAATCTTCCAGATCCAATTTAGTAGATACCAATTTAAGATGAGTTTGAGAAAATGTATAAACATGATGTAGGGTATTGACAATGCTCTCGAGGTGATTTCTTGAATGCCTTTGCGATCGTGTTCTATGGAAGTTCATCAATGGTGAATTTTCGTAGACCTTTAATTTTGAGTGGAGGTGTCGTGGTATAGTGATTTATCCACCAACCCTTAACACTTTCAATCCAAATGTTAAAGGGTTCGAATTCCAGCCCTTGGGCTTCGTGCGCCCTGGGCCTTTGATTTCATGAATAAAATGCTTCCTGATTCTTTTAAGAATGTATTTGTATTAATAAATAAAGTTCATTTTTATATTAAATATTAAATAAAACTATTTCCATTCTTACCCCATACTCGGAACTCATTTAACTTTCATTTGATAAATCATGAATTATTGATCCTGCATACATCAATCAGACATCATTGTCCGGATTTGTGGAAATGCACGCCCAGACTCAATGAAATCATCCAAAAACCTAAAATCATTTAGATTCAATACGAAGATAAATCCTTGTGTGGAAGCCGCCCCGAAAAAGATCTAACCCGATTTGTTCGAACAACAGTGTTTTTGGCAGTCAACCATCTTTTACCCTTGCTACGTCATCAAAAGAATTATAGAGAGAAAGTATTGATAAATCGTAGGGCTTGAGTCTTGTACCTATATATTCCCTCCTAACCCCCCTCCCGAGCCCCCCCCCCCCCCCCCCCATCCCCCACAAGATGAAAACAAATCGGCTTTACTTTGTTGGCTTGCATTAGGACATATTGACTTTACGCGATTGAATATTTTGTTGTTGTTACTTTCTTCACACTTTCTTTGTAAAATGTGTAATGTTTGCTCTTTTCAGTCTCGCCTAAATAGATTGTGCAGTACTGGGCCCCGTCTTACAAAGAGTTGATATTGATCCGAATCAATCGTAAGTCCTTAAAATCAATCGCAAATTTAAAATTGATATTGATTCCATCTTATGAAAAGTTACGATTGATATCAATCGCAACTTTAAAATTGATATCAATCGTAACTCTGTGTAAAGTTGCGATTGATTCACAATCAATCATAACTTATAAGAAATCATTATCAGGATTGGGTTGCCATGGTGCCCCCAATCAATTACAATCATGGCTGCCATATTGATGTTTGGTGAGGAGCTAGAGATGAGGCAGAGAAGGATCCCAAGAATATTTCGCGACAGAACACAACCACTTGAATTTGGGGATAAAGATATCGAAAGAAAATATAGATTTACCAGAGAAGGTTGTATAAACTTGATAGAAATTTTAACCCCCAAATTGAGTCACAAGACCCAAAGAAGTAAGGAACTACCAGCACAATTACAATTGGTCTAATTTGGGAACACGTTTAACATTTGTAAGATTTCTTTATTAAAGGTTGATTGTTAGGCTTCGAGGCACAAAAGCGTGAATATTCTGCGGCTAGCCGATAATAAAGGAGGGAGATGAGAAAGACGTGGACCTAGTTTTTTTGAGAACTTGTATTGGAATTTAAAGAACTTTATTTATTTAGTACGTTTACAGCCAAGCAAACAGGAAAAGATACACAAACACATACACACACCTCCCGCTCTCTTTCTCTCTCTCTCTCTCTCTTTCTCTCTCTCTCTCTCTTTCAATTCTTCGTTTTCTTCTTCTTTTGCCTATTCTTGTTATCTCTTATTTACCCGTTCCTTCTCCCATTTCTATTTGATCCTCTTCCCTCTTCCGCCTTTCGCACAAACACATTTTTTCTTCTTCCTTTTCTTCGTCTTCTCCTTTTTTCTTCTCCTTTTCCTCCTTCTTCTTCTCCGTCTTCTCATGTTTCTCTTTGCCTTACCCTCTTTCCATTCTCAATCTCTCTTTCCACTCTGTTTCTCTATCTCTCTCTACTCTCACAAACACACACACACTCTCTCTCTTCTTCTTCCATACCATCATCATCGTCTTCTTTATTGTCTTCTTCTGTTTCTACTTCTTCTTCTTCTTTTTCTTCTTTTTCTTCTTCTTCTTCTTCTTCTTCTTCTTCTTCTTCTTCTTCTGCTTCTACTTCTTCTTCTTCTTCTTTTTTACATTTTGCTCCTGACCATACCTTCTCCAATAACGTTATTACACTATTGTAAGAAACAGTATTTTTACATGTTTGTGCTAAGACGGAATGTAGAATATTATTTTCTCTTCAATTTTTAAACATCGACGGCGTGCTGAACACAGCACGGAAGGCTATGCCCATTATCCCCTCCCCTCCACTATATGTTCCCCCATTCGAACCATTTGAGATCCGGGAATAGCTAGAGAAGCAACGACCAGAACCACTAGTAGCAGTACGTATACGGCCTTACGCAGAGGTAATCAATATGAGTTTAAAAACACACCCGATAATCATGAATTAAAATCTTCTTTATCCGACGGAATGCATCATATTTTTTCCCCAGGATTTGATTTTAGTTTAATTGATTGTTTGGTCCTAAGGGTCTCCGCGTTCGAGCGCTGTTGACGTAGGCTCATCCGTCGTCGCCCACGTATTGGTCTCATCCGTCGTCGCCCACGTGTTGGTCTCACCCGTCGTCGCCCACGTGTTGGTCTCACCCGCCGTCGCCCACGTGTTGGTCTCACCTGTCTGACTCGCCATTGAGTCAATGGTCGTCATGTCAAATGTCACTATTTCTGCAGTCACGTCTTCATTGGTTGCCATTATTGTATCAAACGTCGCAGGGACGGCAGTCGTTGTAGCTGTTGCTACCACTGTTGTAGGTGAGGTGACGGATGCGGCTGACGAGCCAAACTGAAAACCTGTCGAGAAAAGAAAATCAATGAACTCCATATTTATTTATCTGTTCAACTATTTATTTGTAATGTATACATGTTTATTCATTCAGTCATTTGACTATATATTTCTCTTTTATTTAATCACTTTAATATCATTTATTCAGCAGTAACTAGTGATATTGAGGAGCTTCTTTTTCAACCCTCCTTAGCTATTTCCTCTATTCCTCTTCCCGTCTCTCCCTCTCTCACTTAGATACACCCTTCCTTCATGTCGCTCGCGGAACCAACACCATGAAAGACCGAGAATTTCGGTCTCGCGGGCCTTAATATAAGTGATATATAAAGGTTCACGAGACCGACATCTTTTGTGTAAACTGTTTCGTGTATTGTCGGTTTACTCAGTGGTGGATTTGGGAGGGGCACACGGGGACACTATCCCCTTCACCGGCTAAATCCAAACTGAATTACACATCGGTCGGTCCTCCCCCGCCCCCTCCCTTCCCCGACAATCATGAATCCCCTTAAATGGATATCCACGAGATACACCCACGTGCACCTTAATAGTCTATGATTCGATATGCCACCAACAAAGGATGTCTTTAGGGCAACTCTTCACCTTTACTCAACACCCATGGGTCCCATAAGCCGCTCATTACAAGTCATGAGTACTATCTACAAAATAAATATGTGTCTGTAGTCATTGGCCAAGATGTTCAAATCTACAATGCAAATAGTCCGGATTGAGAACACGCGAGTTTTTCCATATTTCGATCTTACGTCTTACATCTTATGTCATCCTATTTGGGTAAAGTTTTGCTTTGGTCCTTGATAATTCGTCGCAGTTAGAATTAGAAAGAAAGAGAAAACGAGAGAGAGAGAGAGAGAGAGAGAGAAGGAGAGAGATGGAGAGAGAGAGGAGGAAAGAGAGATGGGAGAAAGAGAGAGAGAGAGAGAGTGTGACAGTCAGCGAGAAAGAAAACAGTGAAACGACGATAAACACAACTGTCTATACCTCAGTCACACCGCCAAACCGACTTCAAACTGATTCCGAACCCACCGATTCCTGGCCAAAGACGTAATGTAATATCATAATTTTCGTTTGGTCTTTTGTCGATCTGGTGTCGGTCTTGTCAGTTTGAATAAGGTATCAGCGATAGAGAGAGGGAGAAAGAACAAAATGAAAGATAATCAAGTTCATACCTGTCACTGCCCACAAGACCACAACGACGACGACGATGCTGATGACGATCAAGATAGTGATCACGATACCGCACACGCAGCAAAACCACTTTCCATTTCCATTGCGGGTTCTTGTTCCTCTTTCCTCGCCCTGCCTTTCCGGATCTACTAACTGCCCCCGATCGTTTACGGGATGGACCCTTGGATCGCGCCGCGACGTGGCAGACGAAGACCGGCCAGCCCCGCCATCGTTGTTGTTGTTGATGTTTTCGGGTTGAGCGTGTGGAACACCGGAAGCGGGGCTCCACGCACCATGGTTGCGGGGGTTCGCCAAATACTTCCTCTGCCCGTTTTGTGGAAATTCGCTAGATATAATCAAAACAAATATCTC
>JAVYIG010007592.1:0-99921 GCA_035222895.1 Strongylocentrotus droebachiensis
AATACCATGTTCACCCTCATGTCAGCAAGGGCTACAATAACATAAACAGGTGGCCCAGCAATTATGTGATTTATTTCACAAACAGATGCCAGCCCCCTGGCCCTGTGGGGCCTAACCATGTAACCCTTAAAGGCATCGTTTAACAATTTTAAATCTGAGATGCATGGCCCTACGTGGTGTCAGTGTCTGTGTTAAGGTGTAATATTGAAGCCCTACAAAAAAAATTGCGCTTCAAAATGATCATGAAGTGCCTCACAAAAGTGAAAATCTTTGAGTGATCAGTTTTACCGTACTCATTTCCCCCAATAGAAAAAAATTGTCTTCCAATAACATTAGCAGTAATGTCCAAGCAACAGGTCTACTCAGAGAGCAAGAGAGAAAGAAAGACAGGGGGAGAAGAAGCGAGGGGGGGGGGGGGTGAGAGGGGGGATAGAGAGAGAGAGAGAGAGAGAGAGGGGGGGGGGGGGGGTGTGAGCAAGATAAAAATAGAGAGAGTTGGAGAAGAGGAAAGAAAGAGATAGAGACAGGGAGAGACAGACAGAGACCAAACACAGACAGATACATCTTGTATATAAATATAATCTGCACATTGCGAGAAAGAAATAGAGAGATAGAGAAAGAAAAAGAGAAATAAAGATATGGAGAGAAAAAGAAAGAGAAAGGGGAAAATAGTTTTAAAAAGTTTAAAGAAAGATAACAAGAGATAGACTTAAAGAAAGAGGAAGCCAGCAAGGATAAACTTGTGTTGATTCAGTTGGAGTGCAAATCAGTACAAGTTGTTGACATTTCATATCAAGTAGCATATCATGATCAAATCTATGTATGTTCAACAATAGCCCACGCAACACTTCTTCGTTCAGACGTTCACGTACATCGGACAGACTTTGGAGTCCAAATCAAACGATAGGTTCTATCCAGACTCTTTTGACACGTCTGTAAAGTATTCACTGTTTGTAATTGTATATCGTTCTCTAAACTGGTGAGAGGAAAAAAGGAATGAGGTGTCAACCAAGAGGTCTGTCACATTCATAGTTTATATAGCATGTTCAAGGATAAAAAGAGGCTAGAATCCTACTGCTACAGCCTTTACCATAACTTTTTTTTCAAACACTCTGGTGTGAAAAATGTGCCTGACTTCAAGGCAAGTTTTAAACATTTTTTATTTTCCACTTATGTGAGCCTGAGAGAGGAATTTGGATGGACGGACATAAAAAAAAAACACAGAGCAAAAAAACAAAAACAGAACACAATACAAAAAAAAACATTCACTAGTAATCTTGTGGTAAATAACATGTACCCATCCAGCAAGATTTGTTACACAATGAAAAATCTCACCAAATAAATAAATAAACGACTTCCTTCTAATCAATGCAAAATACGCTGACATGCTTTTATCAACTGTCGTACAGTATGTCAGATAAACCAACAAAGAAAAAAAAAATTGATGCCTGCGAAAGAAAAGATGGCCTGAATTATCCCCATCAATTTTCGGGATCAGAAGGGGTCCTGGTCCTGGTTGCCATAGAAACCACAGCGAACATTGGCAGACACTACGCACCCCCTACAAAGACGCTAATGTAATGTCACGCTGTTGAGTTCAATTCTGGCGTTCCACCGTCCCTCCCCTTTCACCCCTTGTAATCTATCAAATTCGAGAGAACATCAAATTTGGTTGAACTGGAGATTGACAACAAAGGAGATGTGCCTACCAGAGGGTGACATTTTTTTAGGAGAGGAAGACGGATATATGTTAATTTTACAATTTTATTTTTGAGTGAAAGTCGTAGTAAACTGTGAAGAGAATGTATGTATGATGAAGCCTCATCCTTTTAAGCAAAACTTCACTTGGACCTACAGGCCTTCCTATATATTATACATTTCACATTCCAAAACAAGGAAAACTGAAAAATGGACCATTCAACCAGTACACTATTCCATGCAAGACCAGTGTTTGAGATCTTCACTCCCGATATGGCCGATTAAGCCCTTTGCAGTCTAAATACTACAAATTCTATTTGGTTATAGCCGGTGACCTTACGACCCCCATTACCATTTCTGTTGGTATGCCGCATATCCCAATGCCTTTCTGCCCAGAGCCACTTCCCTATACAATCCAATTTTACCCCCAAATATATCAAATAACTTGTGATATGGATACAGACGAGAACAAAATATAGGTCTACCACTAAATGGGCATGCCGATAATTGAAGACCCTCGGCCTGCCTCAGTCTCAGAAGGCGAAGACTAGATGGCCCATGTATGACGTTGGTGAAGTTATTTTGGGGTAATAAATCGATTCCAGCATCTATTGTTTTTAACAAATGTGTGTGTATTGGGACCTGTGATACAAGTGGTTCGAAGCATATGTGGACATGTCAAAATGTGAAAATCAAGTGAGGTACCATTTCTTACCACCCTTTGTCATATATACCAATGGGCCAATTTTATTCTTAAAACTTCTCCCTTTCAACTGTTTTATCGGTATTAATTTTAGAGGATTCACAATATAGGAGCTGTGCTTTGCATTACATGTACTTAACATGAGCACAGCTTCAAGCAAACTTCCTCCATCTTCCATGTGAACATGTTTGTTTTTTCCCTCTCTCTTTCTTTTGATTTCTCCTTCTTCCTCTTCCTAAGCAGAAGCAGGAGTACAAATAACAGTAGTGTAATATATCGCCTTGGGAATGGGGCGAGGAGGGTTGTTGGAAGATTTAACCCCTAGAAGACCAACATCAGCCTAATTCAAAATTCAACCACACATGTACATGAGTATATGTCGTGTCAGGCAGCATTGCATTAGTGGGGTACAGGAATTGAATTTCTTTTCATCGCTCGCTCTCGCTCTCTCTCTCCCTCTATCTTCTTTCCCTCTCCCTTCTCTCTCTCTCTCTTTCTCTCTCCTTCCCCCACTTATACTCTGCCTATGTCTTTGACATTAGTATAATACCTAGGTCTTTATGTTTACTTTGTTAACTCAAAATACACAATTAATGTCTGCCACTTTCATCTTTCTCTTTCTCCTTCCCTTCTCTCCTTTTTGTCTTTGAGGTACTACAGCATTTGTAGATCTGGAGGGGGGGGGGGGGGGGGGTGGGAGGGCATAGTTTCATATTTTGAAAACAATTTATCTTCCTTATTTTATGATTTCACAGACTCATAGCCACAGGATGAAAACTAATTACTAAAGAACTGATTGACGAGTAATCAGCTTTGAAAAGCAGCAATCTCTTGGAGCACCTGAGGAATGTCAGATCTGCTTTGGAACTCCTTCCTCCACCCCCTCCTCCTCCCCCTTTTTTCTCGTTCCCATCCTTTTCTCACCTGCCCTAATTGTCCCCAGACAATCCCCCTTGGGGAAAAGACAGGATAAACATCTAGAATTACTAGAGTTTTTGATTCAACCATGGACTATGATTCAGCTACCCCATTTTGTTGAGCAGAAATAGGTCTTTTCTATAATCACGCATCACAATACACTGCATTCAAGTACAGCCCCATTTCCCCTGCCATCCAACTCTGCTTTTATTCAGGTTTCAAGAGAGGGAGAGAGACAAAATGGGGAAAGAAAGATGGAGAAAGTAAGAGAGAGAGAGAGGAGAGAGAGAGAGAGAGAGAGAGGGAGAAATAGACAGACAGACAGACAAATAGAGAGAGAGAGAGAGAGAGAGAGAGAGAGAAAGAGAGAGAGAAAGAGAGAGAGAGAGAGAGAGAGAGAGAGAGAGAGGGGCAGAAAGAGAGACAGAAAGAGAAAACAAACCATGAAACATGGAGAGAGAAAATAAGAAAAAAGGTTCCTCAATGTTTTCGGAGGGAGTCAATTTCGTTTCGACACTGGCGGGCACAGTTTTGGGTGAACCGAGCGGAGCAGAATCGATCAAGTTGAGGGGCACCCCAATTGTCAACTCTGACACGTCTCGTCAAAATTGAACCTGCCGATTTTCTTTTGCCTTTGTGCGCGGGGACAAAAGCCACAAAGGCTCCTAAAACGGAGTAGGCAGAGCACTCGGCGGTGTGGAAAGATTACAAATATTTTGGATGGGACAATAGCCCCAACAGAATGCTGTGCTAGGATTTCCCTCTATGGCTCCGAGGGTGTAGGGGTCAAAGGTCGCCAGAGTCTTATTCTCTTCTTGCTTATTGTTCCTCACCCAGTTTGGATTTCACCATCTCTAAATCATGTTCTAAGTCCCCTTCCAAAACTGCCAACATTTAACATACTGGTAGTACATTATCCATATTTCACGTCTGAACATACAGTACAACCGGTTTAAAGGGATAAAACAAGCAGTTAACATAAATGTTGCCTCACGACGTTAACGATATCACTCCCAGCATTAGACGTTAAAAAGACGGGAGTTGCTGCTACCTTGTTTGGCGTTCAACAATAAGGGATAATAGAGCAACGTCGATCTGGCGCTGCTCAGTGGCTGCCGGGCTCACGATCAATTGGGCAAAAAGACTTTCCATTTTCGGTTTAACTTAATAAAATTTGGAGTGGACTTTAAAAGATGATTATTATTATTATTATTATTACAAGACAGACATGAGTACACCAAGGTGAAACTATACATCCTCCAAACTAATGGTAATTCTAACTCTTTAACAATTTAGGGCCTTCTCGTGAAAATAAGCCGCTATTCATTGAATGTGTACTCACACATTTGTGTGTGAAGTTTACATGCATTACATGCAATGAACCGCTTTTATATCTGAACAAGCCGTAACACATGAAACTTATAACCCAAGTCCAAAATATGCTGTGAAAAAATTAAAATGCATATTCTTGGTGCCCTTCAAATTTCTGTATCTTATACGATTAATACACATATGATACATAATTGACTATGCTTTGGTGCCTTTGTTTGCGACATGCTTCTCTTTTTTAACCTCTACTTGCTATCAAGTAACGTGTAACGTAAGTTCCATTTTGTGACAGCAGTTTTATGAGATAATTTACCATGGCATATATGGAATTGGACTTCATCTCTCACAGAGTTTGTTATGGCTATCAAGACGCTAGTATCATCATCATCATCATCATAACAAATATTGGAAAGGAACTAGACAGCTACCGGTTATCTCTGAAAAAAAACTTCTGATCCTGACATGCTTTACTCCTGAAATCTCGACTTGCTATCAAGTAACGTGTAACGTAAGTTCCATTTTGTGACAGCAGTTTTATGAGATAATTTACCATGGCATATATGGAATTGGACTCCATCACGCACAGAGTTTGTTATGGCTATCAAGACGCTATTATGATCATCATCATCATAACAAAAATTGGAAAGGAACTAGACAGCTACCGGTTATCTCTGAAAAAAAACTTCTGAACCTGATATTGAGTGGTAAGCTAATGATGTAGTGAGAAGAGGAAATTCAAGAGACTGTGGATACCTGCAAAAGGTCAATGACCTCTCGTGTGGACTTTCAACCCAACTGGTCAAGATTTTTGGACAATGGGCTGTCCTGGCCTCAAGGTTGACTTATATTCTTTGGTTGAATGGTCAATCAGTGGTCATCTGTCTGGCCAGGGTCAAGTTACATCTTTAATGTCAAGCTTCAGTCTAGGTTTTTTTTAATACACCTCTAAATTGGGTAATTATCTTCTCTTCTCATATTAAAAAAAAATAGAAATTTATCTTTTTAATTTCTTTCATTTCAGTACATGTACATCTAGGATTTAGATTAAATAAAAGGAAACTTAAGACAAGTGACTTTTACCAAAATTCAGTAACTAATAAAAACAACATATGTTGTAGTGTAAAGTTATAAATTCTTCATATAATTAAGTATTGTACATTGTCATTGATTGTTATGTAGTGCTTTTGTTGGTGATTCATTTGTAATGGATTGTGGAAAATAAACTTGGAACTTGAAAATCATTTCATTACAATCAAGATTAATTATAATCCTCAGATATCTGAATGCTACACATGACCTAGTCTTTGTGATATATCTAAACTATTTTCTTTTTTCCAGACCCAGACATCAACAATAGGCCTGTCCTCATCAGCTCGAGATTGCCAGCCAACTCACTATTTTAACTATCCCGATCGCAAATTAGCCAGTTAATTTGCGTCTTCATCAGCCTGCAGTTGCCATTAGCGGGATATTTGGTCGAGAAATATCCAGAGAAATCTTGATCTTATCTCCAAAATATCACGCTTTTTGGGGAAATAGTGGGCTCATTTGCGCCCGTCCGAGCTAGTTTGTGATGAGTGTATCAGTCTGGTGAAGACACAAATTCGAGCTTCAGGCTTATTTCCTAAATCAGAAATAGCAGGCTATTGGCAATCTCGAGCTGATGAGGACAGGCCTCATGTGATTACACCAAAATACAGTTGTACTTGAGACTTCTTCACCCTTAATCAAATCCAAACCTTCCCTTTGTACTTTCTTTCTTTCCAGACCCTGTCAATCATTGCATAATTATGCTTCATCGGTCTATACCGATCAAAACCAGATTGTCCTCTAGACTGCCAGGAAATAGATTGTATCCTTTGTCTTTCCTCTTTCCTACTTTAAAGGTTGTCAAGAGATTTTGTATCCGTTGTATTTCCTGTTGCTGTTGCTTAAAGTTAAAAGTTTCCACGAGTTCTAGTAATCTTAGTTCATCCTCTTTCCCACAAATTTTTAATTAAAAGGTTGCCATGGGTTCTCCTAAATATATTGTAGCTTTAAAGGTTGTCACAAGTCCTTGTACCCTTTTTTGTCTCCTCTTTCTTATGTGTTGTTGCTTTAAAGGTTGTTTAAGTTCTCTTTAATTTCCTGAATATTGTAGCTCTAAAGCTTTTCACAAGTTCTTGTATCCTTTGTCTTTCCTACATGTTGCCGCTCTAAAGGTTGTCTAAGTTGATAAGTTCTCTTAATTTCCTAAATATTATAGCTTTAAAGATTGTCACAAGTCCTCTTTTGCTTTGTCTTTCCTCTTTCCTACATGTTGCCGCTTTAAAGGTCGTCTACGTTCTCTTTACTTAACTAAATATTGTAGCTTTCAAGGTTCAAGTTCTAGTTATTGTTGTCTTTCCTACATGTTCTTGCTTTAAATGTTCTTGCAAGTTCTGATAATGGCGTGAACTACATTTTCTTAAGGACAAACAAAATGACGAAATCTAGATTTAGGATCATATTCACAAAGATGGGACTATGTTAAACCTGGTGAAGTCACCTGATTAAAGGAGCAACATGCATTTTTTCTCTCTTATTTTACTGGTCCAAAGAGCCAATAATATATGAGGACAATTTAGTGTCCTGTAGTTTTTCAGAGCGTTTTCATGTGAAAAGCGCTTTCATGATAGAAATTCAGATTATCTTTTAAATTATCCTGAAGAAAAAAAAAAGAGGGAGGGGGGGGGGTTAGGTACAAGACGATGGGAGCCAGAGACACTTAGGCATGTCAAATGTGGTTTCCTTTGTTGGGGGCTGAAATCGACTAGAAACATTCTTATTCGGATCTTAGAATCATTAATGACTAACATATGGGTCTGAGAAGCATGTATTAACAAAAAGAACATATGGTCTGTAGGAATATATAATTGGATGATTTCATGCTACTGCTCCACGACCAACATTGAATTTCTATACTAACCGAAATCCTAACTTTAACCCTTGACCTAACACTATAACCATACCTAATTCTAACCCCCAACTCTAAACCTAACTCTAAGCCTAACCTACAACCCAATTACAACCCTTACCTTATCCCTGTGTCTTTGATGAATCAAAAGACTAGAGAAATTGCAGCTAAAGCCTATGTCAAGCACTCAAGCACCACAAATTAGCTATCCTTTGGTACCCTAGCTTATCTCGGCATTTTACAAGTTGATTTTGCTAACGAGCATGACAGTCCTCTTGGTAATTAGTCTGGTCGTAATGCGCAGAAATCATCCTACCACCTGTGTCGCAGCCACATTATCTCTAGCTACATACATGTATTTTTGCTTTTCCCTGCATATGCTTTCGCACCTGATTATCTATTATCCATACATGCCTCAACATTATCACCTGATGACCTGACAAATCAGGTGACTACTAATCAGGTGACTGGTCAGGTGACTATGCTATGTGACACCTGTCTTACCTTTGTTGATATCGAGAGGCCGTTGTTTTGCATATTCATGATGCCGTTGGATATCTCAATTTCCAGGGTGAGGAGGAACGTCTCGATGTTTAGGGTGCCATCCATTCGGTTACCAAGCATCGTCATGGCATCTAGAAAAATAAACATGAGAAAAATTATGTTTGAATAGGCAGTAAGCTTGATGGATTATTGGATTCTGAGCGGCTAGATGAGTTGACACACATGCAATAAGGCATACTTATGATTCATCACGATGGACATCATTCGCTTTCTTATAATCAGCTGTGTTTTCAACGCTACATGTATTACCGGAGTTTGCATAGAAATGACTCATAGAGCTGTACTGTATGTACCAAATCGAACTTCATTACACATTCAATTTATAATTCAAGTAATTTGATAATGAAATTTATTTTAGAGTAGATAAACAAAGAAATTAATTAATATATTTGGGGTGTCGGGGTCTATTGGATAAGCCAGTGGACAGTGAATGCTAAGGACTGGGTTCAAGCCCCTGTCACAGCACTAATGTCCTCTGGCAAGACATTAATCTACATTTGCCACTTTACACCCAGGTGGAGCTAATGGGTGCCTGGTAGGAAGATATGGTTGTCGTAAAAGGCCGCATTGGACAAGTTCCTTACATCATGTTCATATCAAGAAATAACACACATAAAAATTGTTCAAAATTAATCAACATGTACTCCCATTTTGTTATGATCGAGCGGGCAGTAAACCCCTTCATTAAATGCTTGTATCGTCAACAGCTGATAGCCAAAAGGGCATTAATATAATATTAATTTACATGGAGTTAATGCCCTTCTGGCTCTCAATGTAGTCTGCTCTACTTCATCATCTGGCAATCAAGTGACATGGAGATACGTAAGACATGGTCCATGTATAAATGGATAGAAGCAAGCTGAGCTGATTATGTTTGATAGAAACTATATATGTCTTTGATGAGAACTGATTGGTGACACATACAAGACCATATTTCATTTGCCATCAGAACACAAAGAGAATGGCTGGGAGAACAAATGATTCAGTATTCATTGGACTCTGTAGGTAGGGTCTTTCAGCTTGTCTTATCCATCATGATGTTCCATTCTCTCTCTCCCCCCCCCCCCCCTCTCTCTCTCTCTCACTTTCTATCTCAATTTCTCTCTCTCTCTCTCTTTCACTCTCATTTTCACCCTTTTATCATTCAACTTTTCTCTCAACGCTTCCCCCCTCTCCAAGAATCTTTCTGATTCTCTCTTTCCTCTTTTCACTTTCCAGCATCTTCTATCAGCATTTATTATGCGCTTAATAAATATTCTCTATTATTATTATTATCTTCCGCTCTTCACCTGCAAATCTATTTTTGTTAGTTTCTGTCTCTTTTTTCCTTCTCATTTTTCTATGTCTGTATGTCTGTCTGTCCGTCTCTCTCTGTCTCTCTCCCTTCCCCTCTTTCGTGTCTCCCCAATATATCATCCATCTTCTAACCACTCTCTCACTTTCTCCCACCTCTTCATTTTTTCTCTTCCTCTCCCTGCCTACATCTCCTCCCTTACAAGGAAAAAATTAGAACTAGTGACACCAAATCAAGGAGATGATGCATCGTCCAGAATCGGCTGGTGTGCGATTCAAACTGTTTATCTCATTCTCAACCTGGATGAGTCATTGGTTACCATGGTAACAGGTGTACAAAAGGGAGAGGGAGAGAGAGAAAGAGAGAGAGAGAGAGTATGGCAGGCTGATATAGTTATAGTGAGGTGTGTGTGATGGCAATCACGAGGCGGTATAGTCTTTGAAATCGAACTCTGAAAAGGGGAAATAATATCTTGCTTCAATGACAACACTTGTATTGCTGTATGGTTGGTACTGAGTGATTATATGACTTTGCGTGTCAATGTAACATTTATTGAATGCAGGTCTCCTAAGAAGTTGCGTGTAGCATTTAGGATGATACTGGTAATTATGATAATATAAGGAAGAGAAGATGACAACAATAATGGTGATGGTAATGATGATGGAAAATGGAAATAAATATGGCAATGATGATTGTGAGGAGAAGGAGAAGGAGAAGGAGGAGGAGGAGGAGGAGGAGGAGGAGGAGGAGGAGGAGGAGGAGAATGATAATGGTGATAATGATGGTGATGATGATAATGACAAAGATGATTACTAGATAGTGAACGTTACAACTACATCAATGATGTAACAACATAAGTGATAATGCCAATTATTATCACAAAAACGGTAAGTGTGGACAGAAGATGATTTTCATTATGGTGATAATGAAGATAAAAGACATAATTAACGTTTATGTACCGGTAGTCATGCTTTTCCTCACATTACAAAACAAAAAAAGACAATATATATTTCTCCCTGAATCTACCATACATGTCCCCATCAAAACAAACACAAAATCCTAAGTACTTCAAGTGCCAATTTGAACAAAGCAAAGCAGCAAAGTGCTCACTCAGACAGGATCACAAAAATACACAAGGCAAAACTAACATGAAGAAGAGTAAATGTGTCATGACCATGACATGAGGCAAATCAGCTTGGTTTCCAATTAGATAAGTCCAAGTGGTATCTGATTTCATCCGATACCAGGCCAGATTCTCACCACTGCAAATAGATACACGCAGACGCTCATCTCCAAAAATATGGATTCTGCATATACCAGATGCACAAAGCTGTGATTACATTCAGCTTCGTATCGCTCTTTTGTGTTTCTTTCCGCAAAGCCGGTATAAACATTGATCAAGTCTTTCATAATTTTATTACCGATGGTGAGCGCATCCCGTCCCCTATATGTGGGACCGAAGGAAAGAAAATGTGTATGTTTATATGTTGTGTACCGTACTGTAAATGTGAATGTATGAATTTTACTAATAATGTTTACAGGAGCATCCCCATCTCGTATACATATGGGACTAAAGGGAATAATTAATTTGTGGCAGACTACAATATCATGTTTGCATAGGCCCTACATAAACAAATAACAAGAGTGAACAATTTTTCTATTATCCACCATGTACATGTACTTCTATTCTAACAAAACCTTACTTTAAATATCTCTAGTCCGATATATCATATTACTTTCATAAATGAGTAATTATTATTTTACTTCCACCAAATGGTACAGGAATGCAATCGTTAACTAGAACTGCAAGTCATAATTGATAATAGACTGACTTTCATTAGATTAACATGATGATGAGGGATAATGCTATAATTACTCCCAACGTAACAAGCCCTGATTAACAGGGTGAATAATTTAGATATATTATCTCCGCTCATCATGGAGACGCTGAACAACCTAACGAGTGATGCTAATGACCCCTCGCGAATGTATTTTATGGAGGAAATCCCCCTTTCATGGAAGCGTTATATGATGATATGAGTCAGCCCATCATTGTGACATCTAAACCAAGGCTGAACCCATGAATAATACATCACCGTCCTTTTAATAGGCCATGCAGGGCAAGTTCATACCTGACTATCCTGAAGCCTTGTTCATATTTAAAGCAGTTAACCTTTTCGAAACGTTGCCACAATAAAATAAACCATTAAACATAGGCCTAAATTTTGTGTGCATGAAATGTTCGTAAATTTGACGAAGTGGATGTAAGAAAGTTTAATGGCATATGAAATTAACAATGACATGTCTAATTGTATGTATCTGCTACAGGGACTTGCCAAAAGAATGTTGATTAATAAAGGTCCGTGAAAGTTTCATGTATCAAATTTTTCTTGTTGTACAGTATTTGATGGTGTTTGTTGATTGAAGTAAATCAATCCATCAAGGTCGATTCCAGGGGCGCAAAGAAAACAGCTCCTTTCACATTTCAATAAATCATCCCACTGGAGTGCTTACAAATGAGAAATATGAACTCAGATTTTTCCGCAAAAATCCTTCAGCAAACTCCCAAAAGAAACTAAAATGAAAATACTATAAAACGAAAAGAAACTTATGCACACATGAAATGTTAAATGGCGAATTTTATGAGGGATTAGGACTGCGCATTCACATCACTGAAATTTTACAATTTACTCAGGAAAATTCCTCTCATTTTTAAGTTATGAAAGTTTTATTATTCAGTATGAACATACATATAGTTTTGTATCACCAACTGCTGTACGTGCACCTTTCAAGGAATGTCTCAATGGGAGTTCCCTTTCACGGTTTGAATGCATCTGTCCATCTTGTCACAGACGAAGGACCATTCTCTGGTGTGGTAATGAGGGAGTGATTTGTGCGTGGCACTGACATACATGTAATTACTGTCATTCACGTGCTAAGGTTATTTAGCTGCCACAGCAGAAGAGCTACAGGGGCACCTACCCCTTCCCCTCCCCTCCCAACAAAAAATATACATAGGTGGCAATAAAAGGGCCAACAATTAGAATAAGAGAGTGAGAAAATTTAACAAGGAGATGATAGGACCTCTCCGTCCACCCTAAAAATTACAAAAAATGTTGGCTTTGTTAATTTTTGTTCTTCCATCGGGCTGTGCATGCCCCCACTCAATATCTTGACTCAAGCGATGCCATTGTGCCACAGTATGTGCTACATGTAAGTCACCCTATAGTATCATTAGGGCTCCACACACATTTTTGTTTCACAGGGGGTCCTGACCGAAATTGTTAGGGTATGTATCCATATTTATAGCCCCATGTTAAACTTTAGACATTTTAGGGGTCCAGACATATAAATTTGGGCATCCATGCAGCCCATGCATCTGTAAGTGTCCAGGCATCTATAAGTGTCAAGCCTTAGTTTAACGGGGCATTTATAGTTAGGTACTCGGTTAGGTGACTCACAAGGGATACATCTGCAAGCTTGAGAGATGAGAGAAGATAGTATTGGATGTGGATATGTGAGCATTTGACAGCACCCATGAGAGGTGAACTTGAGACAGATGTACATGATTCATGCATGGATCCATTAAAGACAAGGTCGAGTTCTGGAAAAGGTGCAAATAATCTTCTGATTCTTTTCGGCCATAAGTGGAAGAAGATCATAGGAGCAATGTCTCCTGAAAAAAGGGAGCTTCTGAAATGACCTCTTATTCTTAATATCACTATAATTTTCTTTTATAAGGGGAGTCAAATTAAATGACATGCATGTACATGTATGAGTGTGTAGTCCCGTATACCCATATCCGTGTGAGTCGCTTTTCAACGTTTGTGATCTTCAGCAAAATAGGGTCCCATACCGCAGTATTACGCAACTATCTTTGTTTACTTTAATAGTCAACCATTATCCCCTGAACTTCCATATTATATTCTATCAAATAGAATCACAGGACCGCTTACTCCGAGTCTGAAATGCCTCTTTAAACCAATGACCTTGCATGACATTGACACATTTCTCTGAATGATACCAGCATCATAATTCATCATCCTCTTCCCTCTTTCCCCCGCTCCTTATCATCTTGAATTATCTACGCAATTAAAATGTATGATTTAAAGGTACCATTCAACAGTCATTTGGCTGGGAAAGATCTATATGTACATGTCAATTTTTCAGAGGCTCCTGAAATGACCTCTTATTCTAAATATCACTATAATCATCTTTTTAAAGTGGAGTAAAATTAAATGACATGTATGATTTAAAGGTACCATTCAACATCCATTTGGCTGGGAAAGAACTATATGTACATGTCAATTTTGCAGAGCAAGAAAGCTGTTCATTCTGTGTGAACAGATAGAAGTTTCACCTAAGAAGCAGGGCCGAGGGGCCTTGTTTATCTGCACACTGTCTCTGGTAAAATATAATAGGGGGGAGGGGGAACATTGTAAGAATTTTGAAATATTTGCCCCTCCCCCCCAAAAAAAAAAATAACCATCTGGATATGCCACTGTGTCTGGTTACCAAATATGGATGAGTATACCAATTAACTCTGCTTTAAAGATGGTTTTGAAAAATGTGCCCGGCCCTCTCAAAAATCATTTTGAAAATGCCACAGCCCGTTGCTACCAGATTATAGGGATGTGCATACCAATTAACCCTGTCATTTCTGCGAAAGAAAATGGACTTTGCATTTCTCCATCAAGTGTTGGAGCAATGAATCACTGCTCAAGAGGAAAAGCTACCATTTGCACAGAGGTTTTTACTCGGTATTGTTTGTTATGGCATCAGACCCAAGGACAGGACAATAGACTAAAGGATCTATTGTGCTTACTACTTTTGTTCTCAAGCTGTGCTAATATGATATACCTACCCCTGTCTATTTTTAAATATCATCCTTTGTTTCAGTCATTCCTCCGATTACTCCTCTAATATGCAAACAGCTCTTATTCTATTAAGTTCAGTAATAAAAACTATCAGTAATAATAATAATTAATGATGATGTAAGTACAAATAAAAACAAAGTCGGTAATTATTCACCATGTACAATAATGAAATCCGATTAGGTCTTCCGTCTAGCACTGTTCATTTGATATTTATTATATAGAATGTATCATAAATCGTTTTCCATTAGTATCTGGTATCATGTTGTCTAAATCTTCAACCCAAGACTCTGTTCAGACGGCTCTTTTTGGATTTTCTATAGCAAACAAATAGATTTTTCTTGCTGAAAACTTTTAAGGCTACTAGGAATCATTACCAGAGATCACTTTCAAAGCTTTCTATACCTAAATCATTTTCAGTAACTGTGTCAGGAATTTTTCTTTACAGTTCTATATTCTTGTCCACTTAATTTATGGTCAGACTATCTATATAATATTTCCTTATCTCTTTCATTGTAAACTAAATATTATAGCCATTTCCCCGGTAAAGTTTATTTGTTGTACTTTCGCAATTTCCTTGTCACACCTAAATCATGCCTAAATGTGCCAAACTGCCCATTCTCTGTACTTTCAAAAATAAACGACATGGCTGTCAGCTTCCCTTCTCCTTGATGTTATTCCCGTTATATCCCAAATAGCTTCCTACCAGAGTAAATATTTGTCCAAGTTTTTCACTTTCAATATGGAATGGCATTATAGACACCAAGTCTGGTATTCATAAAAACTTACAAACTTTCTGGTTTTAATGTGAACTATTAAAATGGGTGGAGTTGGACCAGCTAATAGGGACTTTTAGATTTGCGTGGACTGATACGTGTGACGTCCATTCAATGCAGTGCATTAAAAGGACGTCGATCGTAGCAATCCCCATTGTCGTTGTGCAAATCTAAAAGTCCCTAATCATGGTGCTCCATTAGTAACCCTTTTCATTCTCAATCAACTTTTGTAACTAAATTAAAAATACAAAAACTTGTCTCAATGACATGAATCCAAATTTTAAAAAGGAAAAAAAATGTTATTGGGAAAAGAATGTATCAACTTAGATGAATGAGAAACATATTCATTCTATGGTTGTACTAAACATGCATCAGTGACAATTACTGTGCACTTATGTGCAGTCAATATGCTACACTAACAAAATTTCAAACTTCAACCATTCATAAAAAATGACACCTACCCCTAACTCATAACTAAAATGCTACTACCTAATCGCTAATGTTATAGCCTGTACTAAAGTTTGAAAACAATACTGGGTTCAGGCTTTCATTCAAAATCGGTGTCTATTTTTTTTTTTTTGTTAAACATTTGTTTTACACCCAGGGACGGGTTTAACTTACAGCCTAAACCCTTGATGAACTAAAGCTCAGTGAATTGAAATCGTTGCCAAAGCAAATATTGGATCACCAAATCTACAATGACATGTAAATGTATGTGCTTGTTGTGTCCTGTCGAGAATTGTTATCTAAATTGACGAGGTACATGGATAATCTCATCTGAAATGCCTCTGTGCTGGTCGTACAAACAAATATCATCCACAACGATTCTACATCATCATTCTACATTCAGCCAATGATGCATGACACATCATACTTCATCTCTGTCAGAAAGCTAGACGGGTCATTCACACAGGGGGTAAACTTATACCTAATTTGGATGAAGAAACATTGTTTGGAGAATCACTGTGTAGTAGCAACAGAGGCTTTCACACAAGGCATGAGATAGTGAGGTGAATTTCATATAAAGAAACTAGTTTCAAGGAAGTCAATTTTAAATCCGTGTTTTCTGTCGAGGAATTAATGCCCTTCTTGCTCTCCAAAGATAAAATGTCTAAATATTGTCTCAAGTCATGGGTATTGCTCAAGCATACAAAATTGCTGCTGCTGGCAGATCATCAGTTCACACTCCTATAAACCGTGCCTAGTTTTGTTTAATACAAATGTTCAAATGGAACAATAAGCCCTGATTCCATGTCAAATGTTTATTAGAAACGATGCAAAGAGCCAAAAACATCATTTTTCTACATATGTATCGTAATTCTTGGTATGACGTTCGGACAAGAAAAAGCTAATTACATATCGTACAGCTTAACAAAAAGTTTCTCTTGTGTGAATGAGGGGTTTCACAACAATGGAGTCATCCAGTATGAACCCAGACAAGTCTAGCTTTAAACCACATTACAAACCACAGCAACAGACCATACACTACAGCAGGTCTGGCAAAGGTTAAAGGTCATTGCTAAACAAATCATATACATGTACATGTCCATGTACATAAGAAAGAATCATGCTCAAAGATTTCTTCTTTCTGAAATTATAAATCCATAGATTCTCAAGAATACAAGAAAGAATTTATAATTTTCTAGTATCACTCATATCTAAGAGGATTTGAAACTATATTTTATTATGAATCCTAGCCAAGAATGATTTTAAGTTCTTACATTTAGGGTCTATCCACAATTTTATAATTTTATACTTCCTCAGCCAATATATAGTTTCTAGAAGTTTGTGAAGTAGACATCATAACTATGGATGAAAACTACAAAACTTTTTCTTTTAAACAATTTGCTGTTATTGATATGAATCATTCTGGTGGGATTTTTTTCTTCATCATCATCAGGAACTAGTCTGGCACAGTTTGATAAGTCCACAAACACAAGTCTGCTTGTTTTTCTTTCGTTTCAGGTCATATGTTTTACCAGGAACACCCCTGCAAGGACTGCTGGGATAGCACCAATTGACCTCCGCAGGGAAAGGTCATTGCACCTGGAGATTCACTGCACTCTGAGAAGCTAGTCTGCAGGAACAAACCCTTGTCAGTCGTCATCATGTATCACACAAAGTGTCTGATCTGTAAGACTATGCAGGCTGCATTGTTTTCTGCCCTCCATTGGGTCCTGCACTGTAGCTGCTCATTCGATAGAGCCATACTGAGTTAGGATCGCCTCAAGGCTTCATGGAATTATTCATGTGTCAAAGTGTCTATGCCTGCAGACTAATTGAGAAACCCTATGTTGAAAACCTTAATCCAAAACTTGAACCCTCTGGTGAAAGAGAAAAAGAATACCGGCCCCTAGGAAAAAGTCTCAAGATTTTGCTTGGCTTTTGTTCATAAATTCTACCCATGTTCTAACAGATATTGCGGCATAAGCAAGACTTAAATCCAGTAAGTAAATCTTTCCATGTTCTTATATGTATTGCTACACAAATTGTACCCCTATGTCGTCAGTCAGGCTGATAGAGAATTCTAGGTACACTGTCTGCCGAGAGCCAAGGGATATTAAACATTCAAATATTCGACAAAATATGACCCCCTTCTGCCTACAAACAGATACAAAGTGAATTCTATAACCATCTCTTTGGCTTAACAAAAAATTCACAATAAAGTACCTATATCTCCAGAAATGTCCATGTTATTTGAGTCACATGTTCCTCTTTTGCATTCAAATCCAGGAACATTCAATGTTTGCATAGATACCGAAAAATTGCCCCTTTTTTCCTCAATATTTCCTGTCAAACTGTCATGCATAGTCAACATAAAGTGACACCACCTTCGATGAGGGCATGACAGCCTCGATGCCTTATCTTCTTCATTGGTTGGTTGGTTTTACCTGACTGCTAAGAGAGCATGTGTATGCTTCTAGGTAAGCAACTAGGGGACTGACGGCTTTGAGTCATCTCTGAGGGGCTTGGTCATGAGGATTAATGCCTTACCAAATAGCACTAGCGTATCAAATTGGTTTCGAACCATGGACCTCCTGGTTACGAGACCACAGCTCTACCACTGAGCCATCACTCCTCACAACAAGTGATGTAGCATGAGACAAATGAGACACACAGTCATACCAACAACAAATAAAAAGGGAGTTTGGAGCAAAAACTTTGCATTCACTTACCGATATAATAATTCCATTCTGCGTCCATCTCCGATTGGCTGGCCAGACACCCTTTCATGATGTTGAGGCAGAGCGAATGGCATGGCTTGACGAACGGGATACCTTTACAATGAGGGCAGTATGACATTCTCATCAAAGCCTTCCGACACTCTTGGGTTGGCTCCACCTAGACATGAGAGAATGGAACATTAAAATCAGAATAGACCAATTTCGTAATGTAATCAAATTTAATGCTTAAATTTGTGTTGCTAGGTGGGACAAATATTATGGCTTGTCCTACTTCGCATTCTGACAAATACAATTATTCATAACAGGTGAATGAAATCATTTGGAAAGAGGCACTTAACATATACATGTATATTTTCTCTCTCAAAACAGTGTTGCCCAGAGCTTTCAGTGACTTTTCAGAGCTTAATCACCTTCCTTTCCAACAGAATTACATAACATAAGAATATTAAACAAAATAAAATATCAACAATCATACCTTGGATCCTCTCGTTATAGCGTCACGTCCGAAACCGAGCCCCTGGCCGAACGTCCTGGCCGCCACGAACGACTTCTTGGCCCTGTCGATGAGGGTATTGGCCACCTCGCCAAACGGCTTCAGACTCTCCATGATGACGTCTTGCCTGGTACAGCTCCAGAAGTCATCTGTGTACTCGTATTGTGGATTGAGAAGCTGGAATATCCGCTCAAATAACTGATTGAAGAAGTCTCCCATTACCTGGTGGATTAAGGTTTGGAAAAAGGTTTTCGAAAGATGTCTTTGAGAGGATGTCTTCAAGAGGATGTTCTCCAGGGCAGCGTTTCATGAAACCGTCATAAGTACAAGTACACCGACATCCCATTGAAACGTGTGTTAAACTTAATACACGCATTTCAATGAGATGTCGGTGAACTTGTACTTATGACGGTTTCGTGAGACGCTGCCCAGGGCCTCATCTTATAGACACTTGAGACGGATTTAAATCAATGACAACTTGATATCAATTGCAACTCTCTGGAAAAGAGATTTATAAGTTGGCAATTTAGATTTATTGGAGGACTTGTGATGAATCCAGATCAATTGCAATACTTTATAGGACCCAGAGTATACAGCAATGTTTGCTGATAGCCAGAAGCTAATTTAGTCAATTTTAAGTTCTCTAATGCTACGTTTACACTATGTTCCCCGGCGGCCACGGCAACCACGTTTCAGGCCACCGTGGACGAAACGGGATTGACGTGACACAACGCGGGGGACCGTATGGGCAAACGTGACAGGCCGTGATTGCCGTGGATACCGTGCCAGATTTTTAAACTGTCAAAAAAATTGCCACGGCAGTCACGGTGCGGATGAGAAACCTAGTAGGCCGTAATAAACCGGGGTGAACGTAACAAAACGTGACAGTCCGTAATAGGCCGTAACAAAACTTGAGGGTGGTCCGTAGTGGGACGATTTAAGCGCCCGGCACGCTACGGCGCGTTGCGTTCTACTACGGTCTGACACAACGCGAGGTCTCAGGATACCATGATTGCTATTGCTTGGGAGACCTTCTTTTTATACCGCCGGCACAAACGTGCTCCAAAGCTGCCCTGCGTCCACGTTTCATCCGTACAAAGCCTTGACGAAACGTGAAAAACGTGTCAGACCTTGATCAGAACGTGAGAAACGTGAGGGACCCCATCAGAACGTGACGGACCGGGAGGGAACGTTCTGGCATCCGTGGTAGAACGCGGGCCGAACCGTAGTGCGCCTTGGAGCCTCCGGGACTCAGCATCCCCTTACCCCCACGGCCCGTCACGGATACCGTGGTAGACCGTGAGAAAACTTGGCAAGACGTAACAAAACTTGAATCCAGAGATAAAATTGGTCTAAATCCCACGGCGCACTACGTTTCGGGCAAACGGGGCTGCCGTGGCCGCCGGGAACATAGTGTAAACGTAGCATAAGTGAATAAACCCTAGCTCTCATTAGACCATTCCAAGGAATACCTGTGTCTAATGACCACTCAAGGAGAAAGGTCTTTGAGGGCAGGTTTATATTCTAGAGAGTTCAGTACCAATTTACTTCATAATGGTTACAAATAACCTTTTTTTCAGAATGCTACGAGTGTAAAGAATTATGTCATTGATATCTTTAAGCCAATGCATTTCAAGTTTAAAGAGTTGTTTCTTTCTATAGTTATCAAGGGATACAACTTATAGAAAGTGTAAAAGAGTAAATATTTCAGGAAATAATACTTAAATATACAGAAATGGATCTTTAGTAATCAACTCAAATTTCTCAAAGTTCAATGCCGTATGGCAGCCGTGCTAAAGCAATCGGGAGCGCCAGGAGGGTCAAATCTGACTGACATGAGCGCTATACAAAGGCCCACTATTATTATTATTATTATAATATACACTTTGGTTGCTTTACATATGGGCTTTAAAAGGTTCTAAGATTTTTACAAAAAATAATATTCATATTTCAGTTACACCAAAAGACCGACCATATCCGACCGATAACAAACAAGATATTGACCAACAGGGGTAATGTAATATTTTGGTAGGTCTACTGTGGGTCTGGTGTCGATCTCGTAGGTATGAATAGGATATTATACAGTAACATAAGGTGCAATTTTTACCTCTGAAAGATCGATGTCTCGTCCATAATAATAATTCCTGAAGTTTGTGTAAAGGTCATCAAACAGATCTTTGTTCTGCTCATAAAGCGAATCATATGTCCTTGTAAACATATCATCAAGGTCAACTTGTGAATTCACGATGAGCTCTTTGATGAAATCTGTGAAAGGATGACAAAAAGAGAGGGAGAATAATGATTATGTTGGAAATGAACTGGTCTTTTACAATAGTGATTCATCATAATATTGGATATTTCTATAGAACACATATTCACCACACATCACAAGGCCAACAAACCTCCCTCTCCACTCATCCTATCTTACTCTCCTCCACCCCTTCTCTCCCCCTCCCTCCCTCCATCCCACCTCCCCCTCCAATCCACCCCCCCTTCCCTTCACCCCATCTCCAATTCCTATACCCCCCCTCTTCCCCTTCCTCCATCCCACCCACTCCTCCCCTTACCCTATTTTATCCTCCCTCCACCTCATCTCCCACTATGTATCCCCCACCACCCCCTCCACCACCTCCTCCCTCCATCTCATCACCCCCTTCCTTCTCCAAATGCTCCTGACAGAGCTCCTTGACATAAATTGGAATGAAAACAAAAAGGTGAAATAAAAAGACAAGAGTGCAAGGGGATGGTAAAAAAAACAATGCTGGGGACATAAATCATATCAGTAGATTTTAAGATTGAGGCAAAATTATGAGTGATGGGTCTTTTCCGTTCCAGCGAACAGAACGAATTGCATCCCTCCCTAAACAGCATCAAATCATTCCCCATCTACATCTGAAATTAAATCTTATCCTGAACAAATTCATGTACATGTATCCTCTATATCATGTTCACAGGGTGTGAATGGTGTGCATTAAAATACCAACAAAAAAATCACCAATCTAATTTTAGGGTTAGGGCTAGGTATTGTGTCTTGTCCAGAAATGAAATTAACGATTTTGTAGGAAATCTAGGAAATTGAACAGTGATCCATCACTGCTGAAGTATGTCTGGTAGAACTGGTCTCGAGTCATGAACAGGGAACATAAGGCGTGTCTGCACTATCTCGAGATTGCCAAATATCCAGCTATTTGAACTATCCCGATCGCAAACTATCCAGCTTATTTGCGTCTTCATTAGACCGAAGTAGCAAATTAGCTGGATAGTTGGTCGGGATAATATCCTGATCCCATCATGCACAACGATTTCCGGTTTTCCGTGTTTACTCGAGGTCAGTGGTTGTACTAGCGCGCTGAGCGGTATAGATCGCATGTGCGAACCGGAAATCGTTGTGCATGATGGGATCGGGATATTTGACTCCGTACTTCGGGCTTATGAAGACGGTCGCAA
This sequence comes from Strongylocentrotus droebachiensis, assembly GCA_035222895.1. Taxonomy (NCBI): domain Eukaryota; kingdom Metazoa; phylum Echinodermata; class Echinoidea; order Camarodonta; family Strongylocentrotidae; genus Strongylocentrotus; species Strongylocentrotus droebachiensis. The sequence goes on from JAVYIG010007592.1 coordinate 22,217, forward strand.
ACTATCCCGCTAGTTTGGAAATAGTGGGATATTTTGCAAACTAGACAGAGATATCTTGGGATATTATCCCGACCAACTATCCTGCTAATTTGCTACTTCGGTCTAATGAAGACGCAAATAGCTGGATAGTTTGCGATCGGGATAGTTCAAATAGCTGGATATTAGGCAATCTCGAGATAGTGAAGACGGGCCTATAGATAGTCATTGGAGAATAGCCAGCTGTCAACTGGAGTGACGTATTCATCTTCCCGAATGAGACACGCGATAGTACGTGTAATGTGAAAGAGGGCGGGCGTGTGGGGCAGTTTAACCAAGGCTGAATGGGGTCCATAAACACTCATGTGTGTCACATTGAATGCTTCAAAACTGCAATTCTAGATGTAGAAAAAGGTTTATGAATGCACCATTAAAGGAAGCAGAAATTATGCTCATGGGCTAAGAATGGGGGAGGGGGGCTTTATATCTTTTGTAACTCGTTCAAAAGAGGGCCCCAAGAATGATTACAGGCGAATGTGGTGTCAGTGTAACTTTTGGAGTGTAAAAGGGGCACATGACTGATCCTCAAGGTTGGGGAATCCATAAATCTCTCTCTTGAGTGTGAAAGGGGGCCCCTCGGACTGAATGATCACCTTGGCAGGGAGTGTAACGAGCCATGAATGTCATCTTACTTCACGAGTGACAGTGGCACTCGCATGACTTGGCTTTCTTTATCTCCATTTGCTTTCTGCTGGATATTTGATGAGACATACTATACTGATGGACGACGTGTGAAGCATACATGTACACAGCCCAGCTTTTAAAAGACTTTCAACCACTTCAAGGGAATTCAAAAGGACACGTTTATATATTGTAGCAACCCCCCTAAATGCCCAAAATACATCACAAGGGGGCAAACAGTGACCCCCCCCCCCCCTTCCCAAACATCTACTGAATAAGCCCCCAGAAGCCTACTATAAAAAATATTTAAAAACTCATATTTTCCTGTTATAAGTAGGACTTAAAAGCCACTGATGCATACACACAGATTTTCAATATTAACCATCCAAGTACATCGATTGTTACAATTTACAGCTTGATGACTGAGTACACATTGGATTGAGAAGAAAAAAATAACATTGAAATTGTCTTAAGCAAACAAATCAAAAATCTAATTTAGTGAAAAGATGCAGCATTCCATTCATATAAAAAAAAGTTGCTTTATTGAACAGAACGGATGCATCTTTTACCTGATATAAATAAATAGTTTTTACCATCTCTCTCTTGGCAAGCTAAATTTGTACATGGTAGGTGTATGTGTGTACATGTGCATTGGGGGGGAGGGGGGGGGGGTAGGGGTCTGAGAGAACGTGTTCGCCTAGGTTCACAGGCCACTAGTTATATGGGGTATCGGTAGCAGTGTTAGGGTTTAATTAAAGCGTTCCTCTCGTATTTTCCCTGCAGGTAAGAGCGGGTTGTAACGTAGTCTGCCCTCGGACATAGGGCAAATGAATGCACAGCCATGACTGAGATTGGGTACGAGTGGAAGAAGAGAGAGAGGAAGAGAGAGGAAGAGAGAGGAAGAGAGAGGAAGAGAGAGGAAGAGAGAGAGAGGTGAGTGGGAGAGAGATAGGGGGAGGGGAGGGGCTTAAAATGGCACAAAAGAATGAAAAGGTAACTCTGTAAAGTGATATTTACAAGAAAAAGGAAAAATTAAGGCAAATAACTAGAAAATAGAGCGTATGGATGAATAGCAGAGAGCGAGCTAGAAGGATTGATGAAGAGATGAAAATAGGGTCAAAAATAGGGAAGAAGAAGAGAAAAAGAGAGAACAGACAGAAAAAAAATGACCCGGATCGAGGCTGCCATCCATACCGGCTTATTACTAAGTCTAATTGGCATGTCTTTCTTCGATCATATTACTGAAGAATCTCCCGCCTGAACTTTGAGAAAAAAAGATGTTGTTCAGACTAAGACAATCATTGTGTAGTTTTATGTATTTGTTTTGGTCTGAACGTCATAAAACGAAACGTTATGTGGCAAAAATCGGTGGTTTGAGCATCATTCTAATGTAAACTCATAAAGAATCGTGGTCCATTTCTAATGTGAAAATAGTTTTGTGTGAAAATAGTTTCGTATCAAAACCGTATAACTGGGCGGGGCTTAATATCCTGAGCGCATACTGATAATTGGCTGAGCTGCTATGACAAATGACATCTTCAAAATTAGTTTCTTCAAACGATATTCTTTCCATATGTGTATGCCTCTTTTACTATTCAAAGATTATTTATACAGCGTTTCTTTACATAAGTTTTGTATAAATTTTGAAGAGTATGAACAGGCTGTTTCAAGACAGACAGCTCTAGTAAGATAGAAGATGCTGAGATGTTGCTAAGCTGAACTGACAGAAACTTGGGAGTTGATGCGAATGAAAATAAACTTCTTCTTCTTCAGGATCATATAAACAAAATGAGGAATCTCATTGCAAAATGACATACCTTTGATACAAGTTGATATGTTCAAAGTTTGAGAGAGGAATAAGGTGAAGTCGGGATTTGTTCGAATCTCTGAGGACTTACACGTATTGATTCAACTGAGGCTTGGAAAGGGTAACATGGTTTCGATTCTGCTAATGTCTTTGAAGTGCGAGGAACAACATGTTGAGGGCTGTACCATTAGATTCATGTCTATAAATGTAGTAAACGGGTCATATTTCGCAGCCATTATCATTGTTAATATTGACACGAGCAGCATTATCATTCTAGATTTCTACCCTACTATAATCATTAAGGATCACCATCATCATCGTAATCATTGTAATCATCTCAATTATCATCATCATCATCATCATCATCATCATCATCATCATCATCATCATCCTCATCATCATCTTCATCCTCATCCTCATCCTCATCCTCATCATCTTCTTCCAAACAATCACAACTTCATCCTCCTACTCTTATTTTCATATCTTTCTCTCCTCTCCATCTCTGATATCATCTTCTACGTTTTCATCAATCGCAATAGATCCAAGACACGGTCAATTTCACCCACATCAATATGACTCAATCATTCTCATTACTGCTCTCTGCTTGGCCCACCATGTATGAGATGAGATGCAATTGAATCATATTCCGCGACCTTTGACATTCGTCGGCTGTCTCCACTCGGGAGTATTACTGAGTGGATGGCATCATTATGTCAGCATTAGGTGGATTCAAACAATGTACGGAATCCAGATCAATTAGCAGACATTAATTGGTTTATAGAGCGCAGGGCTGCAGGATGCCATCCCAACCCACTCATCCCACCAGCGGCCAGACAGTGTTATCACCACGACGATATGACAGCATCATCGGCGGGAGGGAGGGCATCTCTGATCTTTAAAGAGCATGTTGCCTCAGAACATCTCAAATGGAACCAGTGTTTGAATAGCCTATGTCACAGGCCAAATGCTGCTTCAAAAGCCTAATTTAATACAAGATTAATTTCTAGTGACAGAAATGATATATAAAGAAAAATTGAAGTTTCAGATTCAAATCACTGACACATCATTATTTTCAGAACTACATGTATAACATTCCTATGGAATGTACATATACATGTTATATACAAGGAGTTATGCATGTGATAAGAGCTAGCAGGTCTAAGTGGCTTGTTATTATCATAAAAGTTCTATTTTCAAAATCAGAGGACCTGTCATTAATCCTAAATAATTTATAAAAACCTAAATAAACACTTACAGACAAGGATATTTTGTCTCTCAATAAAACCTTGCTAAAAATATTACATAATATGCTGTGAACACTGTTTTCCCAATTTCACTCCTTCCCTAATAACTTCAAAATGTCATTCCTTCTCATCTTTGCTATTACTTTTCTCTCTCTCTCTCTCTCTCTCTCTCTCTCTCTAGCCATAGTTCTGTGGAGCATGTTAATGTGCATGTCCACATGCAGACTGTTTTCAATCAGGTGCAATTATCAGTGGGAAAGATAAGACCATCATTAGATTGGACAGCTCATATAGCACATCAAAACATGACATTTCCAAACCAAAGCATATCGGCAGACTACAGAGACACAGGGAGTGAATTGGAGATAGCGGGGAGGAAAAGATTTGGAGAGTGAGAATCCAATAAAGAATTCTGATCTAAGTGTTTTTGCACCTCATATCTTCATTAAAAAAGCAATTTAGAATGTCTTCTATATTATGTATATGGCACGCATAGTTGACATTTCTTATCATTTTTCATTCATAAAAACAAAGTGAAAGAAGCCTTTACACTGTACTTTCTTTAGAATATAATCATAAAGACTTTCGAAAAATCAACTGAAGCACAATTTCTATGATCACAAAGACTTTAGAAAAATCAACTGAAGCGCAATTTCATTGCCCTAGTGTATGTATGTAGCGATGGAAAGCATGTTTGAAATACCCAATACATCATGGTACAGTTTGCACATTTCCATACACGATGAGCTCTAGAGGCTGCTGTAATTGCCTCTGGATGATTTCTTGAAAGTCTTCGCAATCGTGTTCAGGAAAAAGCAACAAAATTATAATCTTCATATTCGTATCCAGTTCCTATATACATGTATGTTATGTCATGCATACTCTTTTTAGCCTACTTTCTCTACATCAAAAGTAGAAAAAATATTACACTGCTGTAACTGAAGTGGGAACCACAGACAAATTAATTTTTCCTATTCCCTTCATAATTTCATATCCTCATTAGGCAAAAATTAATGATCTCCATAATGGACCAACAGCACACACAGGACAGGGAGGAACACCCCCCTAGGACGAGGAGCTATGGGGGAGAGAAACGAGATGTGACTGCCGGAATTCTGGGAAAATGTATCGGGTGCACCGTGCGGTCGTCCGTCCGTGTTCGCTTAATTTTCTGACTTGATTCATCCCGACACATGCATCTTACCCAAACAAACATGATGATGCTAACCCATACTGAACGCATTAGCGAGATACTTGAGCTTCCTAAAACGCTAACAACCCAGAGATGAGAAGAGGATGTTGAGAAGTGCAGGTGACCTTTAGATGTTAAAGCTTGCCCTATCTTTTGTTTCTCTTAAATTTTTAAGGGGGGGGGGGGGGGAGGTACTCCGAGGTAGACATCTTGTTTGTCTCGGAATGTGACTTTCTTGCTTCAATGCCAATGTTATTTCCTTTCCGTGCGTGAGGAAGTCTAGTTAATTTCCCTAGGTTCCACCAATGTGCATTCATGTTGGCAATTCTTCAAGAGCATGTTCAGAGTTCCTTTTTTCATGTCTAGCAAATGTCCCGCCAAGAACATGCATGCACCCCTAAAATAGTGCAATGTCAGGCAAGCAGTATCGAGGGATAGACTTTAATCAGCTGCCTTCCAAGTTCGCCTTGTTGGGTCATGCGTCATTTCCTCTGGCGACAAACACTCTGGGCATTCTTTTATAGGGTTAGAGTATTTATGATTACCCCGCCTTTGGGTTCGGTTTATGGCTAGGGTTTTGGTAGGGGCTATGGTAAGGGTTTTGGTAGGGGCTATGGTAAGGGTTATGGTAAGGGTTATGGTTAGGGTTATGGTTAGGATTATGATTATGGTTAGGGTTAGGGTCAGGTAAGAAATTGACTGTGGAGCAATCGTCGCCTGAGCATGTGTATACATGGATCAGGACCCTGTTTCATAAAATTTGTTATCAATAACAAATGCTAAGTTTTTCTGACAAATTTGCTCACAGCCAATCACATGCCATGATTTCAGGAGCTTACAGCAGTTATTGCAACTTGTTATTGATAACATGTTTTAGGAGACAGGGCCCTGGTTGTCATCGGACTTAAAGATAAACTTGAGTTCTGGTAAAAAAAGAAAATGAATTCTCACAGAATCTAACGAAACTTGCACTGAATGTTCAAGATTACAAATAAATGTCATGTGCCAAACAATTTGGGAAGAAAATATATACTGACTGAGTAATGAGCATAGAAAGATAAGGAAATCAGGGTAGTACTAGCCCCGACACCATGTGTGTTGTCCCATATACATCTTTCTGTGTCAGTGATTGTTACTTTACCAAGACTCTGCCAAATTTATGATGATTTTGATGACTCCAGAACCTTGCATTACACACCACTACTTACACGCTATATGATCAAATTTTCTGATCCATTCCACACCCTTTCTTTCACAATGCAACCGCATTACCAGAACTCAAGTTTATCTTTAATTACCAATACACATGCCTACAAACTGAAAGGAAGCTTATAGAGTGCCATTATTTAATCAGATGCAAATTGTATCCTTTACTCTTACAAAATCGAATTTCAAAATTTCAATTCGCATGTGAATGTCTTCAATTCCTGACAGCGACCTTTGACCTCCATCACATGATTCACATCCACCATGATCAAGGCCATACCGGTGTGGGACAATGAATATTCTTCATCTCCTTGACAACTTGAAGGCATCCTTTTCATCTCAGACCAGAGGTGGAGGAGCAGAACAAGATTGTCCTTCAATCAAGAGAAATCAATTTCCTTTCCTCCACCTCCTCCGGAACACTGCGAGAGGTCCGTTTCCATCCGCCCATGTTCCAAAAAATACCGTGAAATGTTCGCAAATTTTGCAACCCGTTCGGATTCACTCAACTTTCATGCCATGAAATAACTGCATCACAACTGGCATACATGTATATGTATTATAGAAACTTATATGTACTGAATTTTTGCAATATTTATGCAATCGTTTCTTGCAGTGAAAATGGCTGTTGTTTACAAATCGTGTTCCATGTCGCTAAAGTATCTGATTTTACAGCAGTTATTCTGATGTAAGGAAATATAATCCCAATCACAACGACCTCGAGCTGGTATGCACTGAAGACAGAAATGACATACTATTAAAGGTAATACAAAGTTTTGGGAAATTTTGAAAATTGGGTGGATAGTGAATCTTTACAATTTTGATATACCGTATATAACGGTGTATAAACCGCACTTTTTTGCCGCCGAAAAAATTTCAAAGTCGGGGGTGCGGTTTATACACGGTACACCAAAAAAAAAAAAAAAAAATTTTTTTTTTTTTTTTTTTAAAGTTTCAATTTATGCCCCTCCACCTGGCGCTATGCCTGGCAATGTCTCCCAGCTCGGTAATCGGTGTGTTGACTCACCACTCAGAAACTAGAACAACACTCAAATTTGTCTGTCATCTTGGTTTGAAAGTAATCTTTCTGATAGATCTCAATATGTAGTTTATAATAATAATTCCTCCAATTTTTCTTCTATTACATGGTGTACCACAAGGTTCTATCCTAGGTCCCTACTGTTTTTTAATTTACAGTACTGTAATGATCTTACACACACACAAAAAAAAATCTCGGCAAAAAAAAAAAAAAAAAAAAAAAAAAAAAAATGTTTTTTTTTTTTTTTTTTTTTTTTTTAAGGGCGAAAAAGAGGGGTGCGGTTAATACACGAGGGCGGTTTATACAACGTTATTTACGGTATTTGGATGCCCCTGTGGATGTATTATAAGCTCTACAAAAATTAGCCCCTAAAACACTTCTGTTTTCGAGAAAAATTGAATATAAAAATTTACCGGTGCTCCCGGTAAATTTTGATAAATTTCAAATAGCGCCTATGGCCGTACAATCGTTGCTGCGACCATGAAAATCTCAGAATATGTAGTTGGGATATATAATTTCCAAACGGGAATAGCTAATCGGTCGATTTCAGTCAAGAAACATTGTTTCATAGCTAAATTAATATCTTGACCTTGAGAGGGAGCTATACAACATAAAGAGTTTATTATTTATAATTTCATAACTTTAGACTCGATTTCAACCGCGGCAACGATCAATGTATATTGTAGGAACGCATATGCTTCCAATATGTTAATTTGAACCAAATTCATGACCCCATACCAAAACTTTGTAATACCTTTAAATCACCATGCTTTGTAAATTTCATGTGAGCCTTATTCCACCCACGCTTGGCTTTTACATGAAATTAACTGCCTATTTGATCAATTAATGGGTCGCTAGACTCGCTAATTGACTGATAAAGATGCTTTCTGGTAATGGAAATGCTCCAACACTCAAGCGATTCATCATCTAGGAAGCTGGGATTGCTGAACCCTTTTTTTTTCTGGAGAAACACTAATCAGTGCTTAAAGCTAAAGTTGAGTTCTGGTCATGCGATTGCATTGTGAAAGAAATGGTGTGGAATTGATTAAGAAAAGTTGATCATGTAGCATACAAGTATTGGTGTGCACTGGAATCATAATAAGAAATTTGGCCCAGTCTTGGTGAAAGTAGCAATCGCTGTACACAGGAAGATGTATATGGGACTACACAAACATGTGGCATAAAAATTGGGCCTCAATTATACGATGTTACTTGATGTTGCATAATAACAATTTGTTTCACCTCTCCCCAGAACTCAACCTTTTCTTTAAACTTAGCCCATCTCATGCTTGGACTAATGGATATGCGCCTAATGCGGCTAGTGCATCCTTGCATGATGAAGTTTTGATCTATTACCTAGCACAGTGACCTTGCTTTTGTGGACGTCTATGTAAACACAGACAGAACATGAGATGGCTTATTCAAGCATCAAGAAGGAGGGGTTCAAACACTCAAGGACTAACGTTCTTTAATACGTTTTGAGAAAAGAAAGATTTGTAATCTGTATCTATGTCCGAGTAAAACATAGCAGGGATGAAAATTATTATTGCAACTTAATTCAATCCAATTAATAAAATAATTTCAGGCTGAACGTGGTTGGTTGTGATTGGTCATATTTTGTTTTGTTTTATTCTCATAATTCGTTCCTGTTTTCACGAAATGACGGTAGTGAGGAAAATCCGCACGCAAATTGTATGCTATTTTCATTCACTACCGTCACTTCGTGAAAATAGGGACGAATTGTTCCTGATCAAAGATACCCACAGTCTGTAGGATTCAGCTTAATGAAAACAACAAAATAATGTGTTTGAGAAGGAGAAGAAAGCATAATAGAATATGTAACGAGGAAAAGAACATTTGCTTTAAAGATGTATTCCGTATTATATTGGATAGTTTTGTAATGTAGTAGAGGCTACAGTATCATTGTGAGGGGGATGTCATGATTTCTTGGTAGAGGCTATTATTTTCCCAGCCAGAGTCTGAGCTGTCTCAAGGTGTTGCAGCATTCCTAGGTTTCTCTTTCATATACTGTACGTACAGCCAACACAGCCAACAGGCAAGGTCCCCCTTTCCCCACACAACAGTCAGAAACAGAGGTGTGCGGACTGTGTAAATGTACTATGCATATGAACGGACAATTGTCTGCACCCTCCTACTACGCACATGTACATGTAGTGTGTTGCATGTTGGTTGTGTCTGTGATGTTAGCTAAGCCGGATCTCTTGTTGCTATGTGATAAGACGAGATGTGGCGAAAGCATTTTGTGAGAGATAATGAGAGCAAGAAGGAGAGTAGAAAGAGAGTAGAAAGGAGAGAAGAATTGAGAGAAGAAATGAGAATCAAGAAAGGAGGGAAAGGGACTATTACAGGTTATTTAAGAAGATGGAAAGCTGAAGGAAAGAGTGAGAAGGGGCCTAGGAAAGATGGGGGAGATATGGGGTAGGGTATGGCACTGCGAGATGCACGGCAGACTGTGGTTACTGTGGAGAAGACGAGGAATGGATGCGGGTAGCCGGGTTGAGGAGCATTGAGAGGTCAGGGAAAGGTTTTTGGACTAGAGCCGTCTCTAGTTTGTTGATGCGGGAATCCCGGCAAACATGCCATCTGGATACCACAAGTTAATGTATCGCTGGGATGAGTGATGCAGGGGAGATGGGGAGCGAGACAAGAGAACCGGGGTTGGCATAGGTGATGCGGTCTAAGGGGTGGAGGGTAGAATAGAAGATGAGGATGAATTGATGAGGGAGGATGAATTGATGAGGGAGGCTGGCAAAAATTTAGCCAAGCAATAGATGGATATATCCCCCTTTCTTTCACAAGCGCAGATGACAAAAATGCATCTTAGAAAATCAGACGATAATAACCAAGAATGGAGGAGGGAGATGAAGATAATTGGATGGGAAGTCATGGTTACGCATCATACGGATGGAGACATATTGATTTTAGTTTTCATGCGAGGCAATGCAAACCTTGCTATGTGAAAAACATCAGCAGATATATAGGAGGGGTAGGAAATAATTCAGAAAAGGAAGCAGGAAATGAAATAATTGAGCAGGGATTACGTCAAATTCTTTTTATAAATTATACCACATGAATATAATGTATTTTCATAATAATACACGATGATCTGGAAAATACTGTTAAATTCAAAACCATATTTGATAGACAGTCTGGTCTTTATCAACCTTACTCTGTGTTTGAATCTAAAAAGTGTGTTACTAATACTTCATTCCAATAATGTTTCCCAAAAACCTTGATATCATATCATTGTTTCTTTTAGTTTGTGATCACTGCGTTTTTCATTTGTAACAATTAAAATTAAAATTCATTATTGGCCAACAAGTTGAAATTTAAAAAAATTAAATCAATAAATGAAATATATAACATATTTTGGAGGAAAGGGAAGAAAGTATTATCACAGTAATGGGAATGATGAGAGAGCAAAACAAATTGACATGTACAGTAGGGTACAGAATGGGAATCTGGAGCAATTGTCTAAGGAACGTCTGTCATACAAACTACAGTACGATCAGGACGACGCTTTAAGGGTTTCGGTGACAAAAGGTCATTGGACTGGTTTGTTTTTGGAAGGATTAGAGTCAAGGAGATGTCACACTATATCTGTAGTAATGTATCATGTGATGATGGGCGTGAGAGGTGTCCAGAGGCCTGTGGTGTCTCCATTCTTTAACGAGACGTCTTATGAGACGTCTTTATAGGCGTGTTCACACGGGATAGGAATGTTGAGTTGCCACAGAAAGCCATGTTCATGCATACTACGAGCAAAGCAAGAGATTATTTGCTTGTATTGCCCGTTGTAAAGGCAGTTTTATATTGGATGGGTAATAATCATCAAAATCATTATCCTTTTAAGGTTGAGCCATGTTCAGTCCAGAACATTTTTGCTTGTTATCTTATATACCCCTTATGGATTAAAATCAATAACGTTAAAAAGAGAAAGAGAAATGTTATAGTAGCCACAGAGAGCTTTGTTTATACTAGCAAAGTAAAAGCTTGTTTTGCTCTTTGAAAGAGAAGCTTTAGACAGGATTGGTAATTTTTTATTTCAAAAAACCTTTTTCAGTTTTAAAAACATACATGCACAAACATGTATGAACAGCACTTGATATTGTATTTGAATTGAATCGGAATGGCTAGTTGCCTTGAGCCACGTAACTTCCAGCAGAATTCCAGGTCTACGTACTGTACCTTGTACTAGGAAAGAGGTATTACATGGTCACATGGTTAATTGTCCTCACCGATCTCCTGGTCAACCTGTGTCTACAGGTGCCAGTTTCAACGATTTCCTCTGGAGGGAGTTAAGCCCTGATTGGCTATATCCTTCAATTTAAACTCGTTTCCATGAAATAATAATCATCCCTAGCAGAATAAATGCTTGACAGCAATTGTTACCAAGGGGGAAAGGGCAACAAAGAAATACATTTTGTAAGATTACATGACAAAGGGATGGAATTTCCTCTTTTTAATGAATTTTGAACCACAAAAAGATTTGAGTAAATCTCTTCTGCTTTTCTGATATTAGACCTATTGACCAGAAATTTCCACAAAATATATTAATTTAGTCAGTTTTCCTTTTTAATAATGGACAATTTAGATATATGTTCCCACTAAAGTCATACCCATTTATTTCTACTTTTCTACACTCATTTTCAGCACTTTGTATTTCTCCCCTAGTAACAAATGGAACATCCCACACAGATCTTCAAGCATGTATAGTCTTTGAGTGCAAACTGTTTTTAATAATAAACAAGACCAAATTATACCAGATCACAAATATGCATCATCAAGTTTTATCAACACCTTTAAAATAAAATTATAATTTATCATATCAATTATTAGCAACTTAAAAATCAATTGATCTGAATTGGTTTGTTTAAATGTGAGTGTCACAACTAAATGGAAATGCCTATTTCGCATCACACACCCCAACTATCAGCATTCCTAGAATAAGGTCTGCATTAACAGACTACCAAGGTGAATGTGGGTCCAGCTGATCTATACTAGATAGTCTGTTATATTCCAGACACAAATGTGCAAAATTTTACCCAAATACTGTTAGGCCAAATAAAAAAAATAATGTGTTTCCCGGCCGGACTTTAAAAAAAGGAGGAGGCAGGGCATTACTATTTACTATTTTGCAATTTTGTTTGCAATTTTGTCCAAGATAGCCGGCTGCCATGCTAATTATAGCTGACCACAGATAGTGTGCTATTTCGGTATACTTATGCAAAAGCAATGTATGACAAAACAAATGATTTGTATCACTTTAGAAGCTATTTAAACAAAATGTACACCACAGGCTTGTTTTCCAGCTCTTTTTGTTGAATAGTAAATAGTTTTTTTTAAAAGGGAGGTGGGAGGCCAAAAAGGAAGCGGGCGGGGACGATTTTTGTTATTTTTAGCCTTATGTCATTTATTACATATAAGTTATGGCATATACCGTCAAAACAAAATCAAGCAATAATTTGATATAACTTACCAAAATATGTGATATATTGACAATCAAGTTAAACCATAACTGATGATATGTAGAAATGTTCACCACCGTTTTGTTGGGGTTTTTTCCCTTTAAAAATAAGTTGTTTGTGTTTTCCACAATTCCATCCCACTTAACATTAATTGCCCGACCTTGGTGTTCATTAGAAATAGCTTAGGGCAGAAGGTCTACATCATTACGATATGGCATTGACATAATTATTAATAGCTCACTGAACAGTAATTATAATCAACGTTCACATCACACCTTATTGATAACATACCCCCTGTCCACACTCAACATTTTCTGTGATTAGGCATGATTAGCTATACCGTTTCGCGATAGTTTTACAATGAAATAATTGTGTGTGTGGACGCTCACTAACGATACGTCGTATAAGGAAACTAGTCTAACGAAAGTTACGAAACGCAGGTTTGGGCATCGTTTCGAACTAGAACTCAATAAAGAATCACGCCTAATCATGCCTAATCACGGAAAATGTTGTGTGTGGACAGGGGGAATGTAACTAGTGTAACTACATAACTGGGTGGGGCTTAACGTGACCTCGAGCGAAAGGAGACCAGACCTCTCATTTCCGCTTCCATTTCATGACCGCAGTAGCAAACTGCGCACCTATACGACATTTCGCTGTAGAGTTTCAGGATTACTTTCTTCTCTGTGTGGACATCCTTGAATTTATACGACGTTTCTTGTGTGTGGACACTCTGAAATTTATACGATGATTCTTTATACGATGATTCTTTATACGACGTTTCATTATAGAGTTTCGGGATAAATTGTTTTGTGTGTGGACACGCTGATACTGGTAGTCTGTTTAGAGATCGACAGAAGGGCAGTGCATGAGTTTCATTAAAATACTTTTGAATTATCGTAATAATAGCTCTCGGCAGCAGCAAACAAACTAATAAATAATAAATGAAAACGGTGAGCTGCATGTATTTAACTCTGGAAGCTCTAAAACTAGAGCCCTGGTAAAAGACAAAAATCAAAACAAAACAAAAAATAACAAAATAAAATAACACAACTGCAATGAAGCGATTTCTGATGCTCTTCTTTCTATTTTGTTCCAGATAAAACAAAATTATGGGGCTTTATTAATTTTGCAAACTGGTAAAAAAAAAACTTTAATTTTGGAGAAAGGTAATGTAGTAGCCTTTTTCTTTTCTTTGTTGTTGTGGTTTACTTAGTATGAAAATATCTATCAACTTTACCGCTATAGAATTAGGAACGGATGAGCCTAGAACTGCATACATTTCTGTTTCTTCGTCCATGTCCAAAGCAGGCCTCCAGTCTACTTATGCACTGCACAACAAGGCCCATTGACTTCCATGTACATCTACATGTAGGTCTGCATTATGTAGGGCATACTGCGTACAGACTGCCCTGATGCGGGCCAATTTATGTGGAGAGGGAAGTATATAGTACGTGGAATGCACCCCATTACAATGACCATGGTAGGAATTTATGTGTTTACGTTCATGGTCATTTCTGGACCACAGTTGGTTTACATTGGTGCTTCAGGCCTCAGTTCAGCCAGGCTTTTATAGCAACATGTATAACCAGAGGTGGATCCAGGAATTGTACCCAAAAAAAAAAGGGGGGGGGGGTGTGCAGGCATTAAGAATGTAAACAAAGGAGGGTCCTTACATTGTTTTTTCCAGATTTGGGGGATACCCATTTTACCAACCAGTCCATATCAAATTTATCAAAGGCATAACCAGGCTGTAGCAACATTAATATAAAATAAGGCTGGGGCAGATCCATAATTTTAGAGGGAAGGGGGAAGATTGAGACAGTTTCTGACAATGAAAAAAGAGATTATCACGTTTTAAAATATGTTTGGGGTACACAACGAACGCCAATATCAAAGTTTTCTAGGGTACAGCCCAGTTGGTTTTCAGCAAGAAAGTTGAGTGAATAAACTGTTGGCAAAAAAGTAGGCCTATTGTAGTTTAATATCTTTCTCTAAAGCAACTGCAATGCATGTTTGGAAAATGGATAAATAGGGCTACCATGCAAAGTTAATTACCATACAAATTGCATGTTTGGATCCAGAAAAGCAGTAACTCTTGGTAAAATTCTGGCTCTAAAACAGACTATATATACATGTATATGTCATTGTGGCATATGTATAATAACTACAAATGCAGTCATTACAATAAACTGAGAGACAATACAAATTAATTTGGTTATTTAAATATAAAAAGTAAACGCTAATAAGTACTAAAACAAAAAGCATGACGGTGTAATTCTACAATATCTTTGTACATTTTTTTATGACTGGTACAAATTCCAATTTACACAACTGTATAAGCTTACGTCCGTCCATCCTCTTCTTCCACATGAATGTCCTTCAGTCAAAAGTGAATTTATGAGTCATGAAACGATTAGTGGCCAATTAGGTGGTTATAATATAATACCCAGTAATCATTATCTATCATAAAAACTAAATCTGGGCTTAAACTGATTATTGAAAGAGCCAAAAATCAAATAGCTAAAAAAAGCAATAAAAAGCTATAAAATGGAACAAATTTTTCGCTATGGTATCAACTCTCAACCATGCTAAATAGCAGGCTAGCTGTCATAAATTCTAATATTGCTTTCATCCAATCTTATTATATTTTTCATGTAAAATTGTCTTACTTTCATGTTGTTAACTAAGAAGTTTCAATATTGAATGTGTTCCTTTTGATCTCAAATATTTTCATTTTTTCAAATCATTGGGTGCTTTTCCCAATTTAATTACTGCAAAACCAGAGACATTTGCATTTCATTTAAAAAAAAAAAAATGAATTTAAAATGATAGTAATTTTCCCTTTTTGCAAAATTCAATCACCATGTAACATCAAACGGTTGCGAATCCGAAACACTGGCGCAATTTATGAACGTTTCATGCACGACAAATTTCTTTGTACAGTCTGTTTTTACAGTCAATACATAGCCGTGTTTTCTACTCAAATTAAAACCTGATGTGGGTTTACGCTTGGACTGAAGTTGAGTTTACAGTATCTTAAATTACTAAGAGTTGCCTGGATTTAGGGACAGGTTTAACAACTTTAAATAAATCAGTAGCATACTGGCCAATGAAGCTCCTACATCATAATACAAATCAACAGTAGCCAACTTCTCTTGTACAGGGTTAATATATTTTCCTTTATTCTTGTCTTGCTGTTTGGATAACTCAGCCAACATTTGCATAATATAGCTTGGGACAGGAAGGCTTTATTGATAGTAGTTATCAGGCATCTAAACACAGCTGATGAGAGGAGGAAACATACCCTCATTGTAATCTGGATTAGATCAATAAATATCTAATCACCTGGTACACTGATAACACACTTTACACAGTTTTAGCATGTAGGTCCATGGTTTTAGGCTACTGTTGAACTACATGTATGTGAACAAAAAATTGAGATTAAATCCTTAAAAAAGGTAGCGCACAAAAAAAATGATGAAATGCATCAAAAAATATCCGCCTAGTCAAATCACTAAAAAACTATAGCACTGCCAAGGTTGGAATGAGAGAAGTCCTTGAAAAACTATCCTGCAGTGAAAGTTGTATATCACCCATAGCAACTACCCATAGAACTTCCATAGGTAAATACAGAGCTGACCACCGTTATAACGATGAAACAGTGCAATGGAAGCTGAAAATGAACTTGACAAAGAGGCATTATAAGCTGAACCACAAGAGGCGATAGGAAGGTAGCAGTTTCCAATGTTTCCTATATGGTGAACCAATGAGGATTAATCAAAGACTACAAGCCTAAACCTTTAGCCAAACTTGTACAGAAAAGGATCAACAAAACCACAATGATTATGAATATGGAAATTGTAACAAACTACTGTACAACACCCCCATCCATGTAGGAGTGCTGAAATGCACAATGCCACTGCTGTTCCTGTGCAAAGTTTGTTGCCCTCTATGTATCGAGCCAATGGAAAGGCTGACAATGAAGTGTTGGTGTGAAACCAGCGAAAGCTGAGCCAGAGAGAGTCGACAAACCCTTGGCTTGTGTCTACCCCCTTCCCGAAAACCACAATATCCAAATGCTATAAACCCTCTTCTACAAATAATTCTAAGTTACAAGGATCAGTCAATCTTAATGGTAACAAAATTAAATTTTCAAGAGAAGCGCTCTTTCAGTCATTTTGCTACGTTTTTCATGCAGTATAGGCCTATGTGATGTTAATTCTAAAGGAAATTTTCATTCAATTGATAGTTACCATAATTCAAAGTCTAGCATTGATTTAAGTACAAGGCATCCTTGCTTCACAGGCAGGAGGATTAAAAAAAAAAATTGGTGATGGTTGCCCCCTTCCGCTCTTCATCCCATCGAACTCCTTCCAATCTGCTGGCAAAAACCTATTCGACACTGTTTTCAAAGTGTTACAATTTCATAAGTCTTGAGCTGAACCTAGCTTTAACAGTAGTCTCTGGCTCTGTCAGGAACATCTACAGTACAGGGCCAACGGACTGACTGCAGTCTTGTTGCTCAGACCCTCTGTTACGCAATTAAAGCCTGTCTGTACTAGTTTGGCCAGGGGGATTAGACCTCCCTGCAAGGTCACTGGCAGGTGGTTATCAGCTCTCAATTAACATAATAAAGAGGTGATCATGGGGGACCAACAGGCACCAATTAGGCATTGTTTGCTACATAGAGGGCGCAAGTAGCATTTAGTAGTGCAGTGGGGCTCTAAGTAGTGCAGTGGGGCTTTAAGATGCAGAAGAAAAAGGTTTGCGCTTGAGAACTATCCTCCTTGGTGAAACACAAAGCCACCAAGGGAGATTGTTCTCCTGTCAGCTGAGGGCCCACTGCACTGTAACCCTATACAACTCATGTTTTCCAAATGTAATAAGCGGCGGGCGTCCTGACCGTGTGTGCACAACTGCAGCGCATATTTGGGGAATGTATCGAAACTTTGCTCCAGTTTTTTGTAAATGCCAGGAACATGGCGTGGAGTGATATTGTGTCTGGTAAATAAAGCGTCCTAAAAGTGGTCCTTGTTTTAATTTGGTCAAATGCAGATGACTGTTCGGTGGTGGTGGTGGTGGGGGAGGGGGGGGGGGGTACTAACTATCACATCATGTTTGGAGTTTCAATCTCAAATCAACATGGACATAACCTATCCAATCAAAAATTTGTCCCATTTACAGATTAAGCTGAGTTCTGTTCGAAGCATATAAATGGTCCATGTGATTAAATAAGGGGAGGGAACTGTCTAGAACTAGAAGAACTTGAAAAATTATGCAATTATATTGCAAATAAGAATTAATGTTTATTGTGAGGTTTTGGAATGATCAAAACAAAATTGTCCTAATTTTGCTGACCATCACATAGAAATGGATATGTGGGACTGCACAGACATGGGGAATGAAAGTTCAGTCCCAACTTTTTGACTTTTTCTCATGTTATTTCAAATAAGAGGTCATCTGAACAATTCTACTCGGATTTTCTTTTAAACTGACATAAAGAAATGAGGCAGCTCACTAATTATTTTCATCTCAACCACAATCAACTTCTATTTAAGAGAACCCCGTGTCCACACACAACATTTTCTGTGATTAGGCGTGATTAGTTATACCGTTTGCGTTTCGTTATACGACGTATAAAGATTCACGCCTAATCACGGAATGTGTTGTGTGTGGACGTAACTAGTATAACTAGTCGAACTTAGAACGGTATAAATGGGCGGGGCTTAACATGACCTCGAGCGAAAGGAGACTTGACCTCTCATTTCCGCTTCCATTTCATGATCGCAGTAGCAAACTGCGCACCTATACGATATTTCGCTGTAGAGTTTCAGGATTACTTTCTTCTGTGTGTGGACATCCTGGAATTTATACGATGATTCTTTATACGGCGTTTCGTTATAGAGTTTCGGGATAAATTATTTTGTGTGTGGACATGCTGTAAGTGTAAGGACAGTTTCTGGGACGATGCCACATTTTCCCAATCTTCAAACCCTGGTGGCCAAGAATGACGATCATGTTCCCCAGTAGAACTATGCGTCTGGAGTGACAGAGATACCAAATTGCTAGTCTCAAAGGGCAGATAATAGTACATGCTCCTTTCATGATTTTCATTTTCATTAAAAGGGTCAGGGGCACTGAACCATCTTCATTGGGAAGGGGGAGGGGAGGTTTTCATCTAAATTAACTGGGTTCACATTTAATTCTAACGATAGCAATGCAACTACCTCCCACCCCCCCCCCCCCCAAAAAAAAAAACTGAATTATTCAAAAAAACTAAAAAGAAAGAAATTTATTTTGCAATAACTGAAAGGGGAAGTTATTTATTAATGCTTTTTATGTACTACAGAAAATGCTGTCAACATTTATATACATTTTCCCATGGAAAAAATCTTGATTCACAGATTGGTGTGAGTTAAATAACATAAAATATAAGAAACCTTTAAAAAAAAGGAGGAACATAAACAAACATTTGTCACTGAAAAATTTCAGCATTTACATAATCATGTATATATTTTCTTGGTATTTATGGAAAATTGGGAATATAATGAGCTTTAAAAAGGTTTACTTGTATCAAAAGAATTTTGTTGTGTACTTTTTATTCCTTTATGTAATAAATGTGGTGTACTGTTTTTCAAATTAAAATAAAAGAATAAAAGTAATGGCTTCAGGATAGTGGGACGTGGGAAGTGCAGCAAACGTGGGACTTTAATCAAATTTATGTAGGGGAAAAAGAGATACCACCTTTAAACTGTGTTCCCTTTTCCATCACTTTCTCACACTGACATCATACACTCCAACGGAGAGAATAATACAAGAATGTTGTCCGATCGAGTCATGTGACTCTCGTTGGAATCCTACCGTGCATGATGGGTAGAAAATGGCTGAAATAACAAAACCAGGGTGTCAGTCATGTGACCCCCTGTAGGGTCCGCAGACTCCCAGGTGGAGTTCTGAACATTTCAGTGGGGGATCACTACCCGATCCAGTTTATACATTTATTCAAATTGGCAATATGACACCAAAAAATGTAGAACAATCCATGAACAAGAAGCACTGCACAATTCCAAATTCAAATTTCTATGAAACTTTGAAAATTGGAGCATTTACAATAATGCTCTGCTTTTTCTTCAAATACAGCTACTTAATGACTCCAGTGCTAACTCCACAGCATTACTGACCATAAAAGAACATATTATCAGCACTACTCAATTAAGATAATAGTACTTGAAAAAAGATATGTTATCTAAATCTCACTCTAATGTGTGAGACATCACACTTCCAAAGTACAGGTAGGTCAATGTCAGCACATATCCAAATATCTTTTAGGATAAAGGAGGACTAACATTAAAATGAACACATGGGGCTGATAATTTTGTTCATAGTCTGAACTCTCCCAAAGTATCAAGGATGTAATTTTGAATATGACCAACTGCAGAAACATATGCAGAAAGGGCCTGAAACCCTACAACATATTAAGGTATTTGATGAAAAGCATTTAAACTTAAAATCTGAGGCTAAATTTTGGTTGGTTGGTAGGGGGGGGGGGTGACGTACCCTCATGTGTATGTTTGTTCATGCACACTACCTCTTCCTAAATTCTGAAAAGGGTCATTTTGTTTCTATAGTACATGAAAGCCTACAGTGCTCTAGGTACATAGTGTAGCTTATACCTGATTTAAAAACGTTATTAATCTTTATGCACTGCAAAAAGATATAACAATGGGGCATTTCTATATCATTTCTGATGATTGATGCAAACCCTACACAAAACAGGAAGGCATAAAGCGTTGATGAAAGATTCCTTTCAAATTCTAAAGACCTGTATTGACTTCAGCTATACCACAAAACCCTATTCTCACAAACAGAAAGATCGAGAGGAGAGAAAAGAAAAGGGCCGGGGAAAAACCAATGACGAGTTCTGATCTATAGAAGGCAATTTGTAGTTTACAGTGGATGTCAAGTTCATTAGAACCTCAGAGTGCAGTATTCCTGGGACCGCTTCAGACCTTCACAAAGCCACAAGATATTACCTCTAGGCCTGGACTTGGGTGCCCTCCAAAACAAACCACATAATACCTGCACCCCTCTATAACTCCCATCGCCAATTGGTATACCTCTCCGCAACACAAGAAACCCTCAACATTTTTTATTTTGATATCTAAAGAAAAAGTTCAATGCCACAGGACATTTTCGGCATGAGATCTCTCTGTTGAATATTGAAGCAGAGGAATGAAAAGGGCTGAAAGGGGGAAAGGATGAAAACTATTCTCTCCCCCTCCTCCTTTTCTTCCCTTTCCACTTGAACTCTTAAATTGAAATTGTTATCGCTGAAAATTATTTGATCATTCGTGCATGCGCTGCATTCCTTTCACGCACGGCTAACAATGGCCGCTCAACAATCGCGACAAAGCCCTGCGACTGTCAACTTGATCGATTGACGACTCTGAACCTTTGTGGGCGACCCTAAGCTTCAGAGTTTCCTTCAAGTCATGGAGCGCAAGGCCCGACCCGACGATAAATGGCCATTGTTGGAAAAAACAATTTTTTTTGTTGAGGACCAAACCATTTAGGGAGGGAAGCAATAAATGGGTATAAATAGAGTGGGATGTGATGGTATTTCAATTGCCTTTCAAAGGCGAGTTAAAGATCCACAGATTGCTGCTTCAGAGATTGGTCGCTGCAATCCTACACACATGACAGTCTAGTACATGCTGGGGATCCACAGTGGACGTGATTCCTACCACTTCATCCATCAACGGAACTACGAGATCGTCTGTTTGGAGCCACAAGGACGTTATCCATATACTTTAACACAGAGTTAACGCCCTTCTGGCTCTGAAGACGTGGTGCATGATGTGTAAAACATGTTCATTTAACCTTTAACCTTTAGTTAGCTAAAAATTGAGCTGGGCTCATTAACATTAAAACAGGTGTTGGGACACGTCGGCCTAAAAGTTTTGAAAGTTGTAATCACTTTTCTGGGGGTACATCTAATGGGCTGAAATGGTAATGTCTCTGTGATGAAGTAGCGGACAATTTTCCCATATGTTCCAACGCAAAAATTACTAAAGTTTACATTTTCCGAAAATTTAAGACTCAGGCGGATCTATTCTCTGTTAAAGGACTTACAAGGGTTGGATTGTCCTTTAAGTAACCCTATGTTCTAAGCCTATAGTACAAACATCTTTTTCTTTTTCTTTTGCAAGGAAAAGAAAGCCAGAAGAGTTTTAACAAAGTGTAAAAAGCATTGTAGTAAATACCCATCTGACTCTTGGCAGAAAAAAACAGCAATAAAACTCACACCCTTCTCTATGCACGATCCATCATCCCCTAAACACAACCAGTAAAAAGTACTCACTCACATTCACACGTAAGTGCCCCCACCCCCACCGCCCTCACAAAAAAATTGCCTCCGAGGTAATTCAATTCACTTCATCATTCTCAATAATCATATTATCTACTACCCATTAATAGAGTAATATCTCTGCGGGTCATCATTATCATTATAATGGAATCATCTGTAACCCGGTGTGGAAAAAATGATAATGATCTTCCCATATATTTTGTCCTTTGTCGCTTCAGTTACTATTAGTTAAATGGTAGAAATGCCGATTGTGCATGGCAAAGCATTGTTCACATATGATACAATTTAATGCCAAAAATCCAAAACACAACAGCAAAATAGATTTGTTTAAATTGTGTACATAATAATAATTACAATACGAGTAGCAATACATACATGACGTGCTTAATACTAATGTTTCTACTGTTTCTAAGCGCTTTACTGCTTTTAGTATTACCCCTGCTGAGCTACATGATGAAGCGCTCTGGCATTTGAGGAATTTCTTCCTAGCAAGTACCCATTCACATTCCTGGGTGGAGAGTGGTAAATGTAGATTAATGCCTTGCCAAAGGACACCAGTGCTGCGGCGAGACTGGAACCATGTGATCCGCAGTCCAGTGAGTATTGGTTTTTAAAAATTACTCCATAACTTAACTTATACATGCAGAATATGTGAAACACTTACACACTCACTTTGAAAATCTCATTTTATTTTGCAGCTTTTTTTGTTATATGTGAACAGGGTTCAAAGTAATAGAAATCACGGATGGCAAACCGATCAACGTCAGGTCATTCAACGAATATAGTAACCAATCAAGGTCAAAGGGCGATGCTCTTTCGCACCTTGATACTGTTTTCCCAGACATTGTAGATATATACGACGACGTATTTGAGAAACTACATGTTTTGTACAGTAGGCATGTACAATAATGTTTAATTTGTATTCATATTGGAATTTTATTTTTCTTATCTATAAAGCAAACTTGATGTTTTCAAAAAAATTCCACAGAAGATTCAAAACCAAGCTGTAATGTTTTATTTACTTATTATTTGTCCTTACTAAAGCCTTCAGTCTACATTCAGTCTCTCCTTACTCTTCATCCATCTTTCCTGTTCTTTTCCTTACTTCTATTCTTGACCCATATACCTTTTCACTTATCTTCTCAATAACTACTTCCTTTACTTTTTCTGCTTTCTTTTCCTTCTGAAGCAAAAAAGTTCTGACCCAAATGTGGAGAAAATAGGTGTATCTCAGCGACAAGAAATCAAGGAAGAGGCATCTCTATTTCACACTGACCGGTCACCAAATAGGTCAGATTGCATGAGACCACTAAACTGGATCAAAGGAACTAAACTAGGGCATCTCGGACAGACAGACGTACAATTAGAAAAGAATTTCCCTAGTTACTAGCATGGATTTCAGTCCATTTGCATGAGAGAGTGTGATTGGAATGGGGAGAGGGGGAGGGGAGGGGGACGGGAGGGGGACGGGAGGGGACGGGAGGGGACGGGAGGGGAGGAGGGGAGGAGGGGAGGAGGGGAGGAGGGGAGGAGGGGAGGAGGGGAGGAGGGGAGAGAAGGGGAGGGGAGAGGAGGGGAGAGGGGAGTTGTAGAGAAAGAAGAGGAGGAGGAGGAGGAGGAGGAGGAGGAGAGGATGGGGAAGAAGGGGTAAAAGGAGAGGGGTAAAAGAAAAGGGGTAAAAGAAGAGGGGTAAAAGAAGAGGGGTAAAAGGAGAGGGGTAAACAGAGAGGGGAATAAGGATGGGGAGGGAGAAGGGAGGAGAGGAGAGGGGAGAGGGGAGAGGGGAGAGGAGAGGGGAGGGGAGAGGGGAGAGGAGAGGGGAGGGGAGGGAGAGGGAGAGGGGATGGGGGAGGGGGAGGGGAGGAGGGGCAGCTTAGAGGAATGAATGAAGAGGGAGGAGAGGGAGGAGAGGAAGAAAGGGGAGGAGTGTGAGGAGGAGGAGGGGAAGAGAGATCTATATTAACACAATTGGATATTAGTCTGTCTACCTAACAAAAGTTTGCTTTATTTTCCAGTAACTTTGTTGTGCTTTTTCTAATTTGGCTGTTGCAGTTATTAAAGATAAACTCCAGTACTTGTAAAAAAAAATTCTCACAGAATCAAACGAAACTTACACTGAATGTTCAAGATTACAAATAAATGACATGTGCCAAACAATTTTTGAAGAAAATGTATACTGGCTGAGTAATGAGCATAGAAAGACAAGGAAACCAAGGTAGTACTATCCCCGACACCATGTGTGTTGTCCCATATATAGCTTTCTATGTGAGTGTTTGTTACTTTACCAAGACTCGGTCAAATTTATTATGATTTTGATGATTCCAGAACCTTGCAGTGCACACCAATACTTACATGCTACATGATCAACTGTTTCTGATCCTTTCACACCTTTTCTTTCACAATGCAATCGCATTACCAGTACTGGAGTTTATCTTTAATTAAGGCTCCTTTTTAAAATAGAGCTCTATATGTAATCGTTTTCCCCTTATTCTCCTTATCATTTTGTTCATCCTCTCCCCTCTCTCC
Source organism: Strongylocentrotus droebachiensis (assembly GCA_035222895.1). Lineage (NCBI taxonomy): Eukaryota > Metazoa > Echinodermata > Echinoidea > Camarodonta > Strongylocentrotidae > Strongylocentrotus > Strongylocentrotus droebachiensis. The sequence continues at coordinate 46,747 of JAVYIG010007592.1, forward strand.
AACCTTTTCACTCATGTCCCTTTTTCTGCAAAATTACATTTAATTCATTCTACGCGCTTCCGAAGCCCCAAATGCACCTGCCAAAACATGTAAATCATACATCTAATATCCATACAGGGGACATCCTTGACATATCCACACAAACAATTATCAGACACAGACCGATAAAACCCCTACAATCATCATTTTAACAAACATTATTGTTTATACATGGAACTACGCAGAGTCTATCAATAATGATTATAATCCATTTGAAATTGGGAGAACAAATCAAAACGTTTTGCTGAAAAGACAGGAAGACTTTTACAGGCTTCGGTCACTGTACTATAAACACTGATTCTTGGGCATTGTTTTTCTCCCTCTCTGTCTGTCTCTCTCTCTCTCTCGGAGGAAGTCAAATTGAAAGATTACTGCCATATTGGAAGCAAAAGGTCAATGAATGCTAGAGTTTTGGAATAGATGCATATCGCTATCAGGAAGAAGATGGCAATGTGAATTTTGTTACCACTAGGTTTGAATTGGGCCGCGTTCATGCTTGATTTTGACGGCCAGAATCAGGCATCTGTTACGTGTTTAGTTTAAAACACGCTTGCGTTCATGCTCACTTTTGTAGAATCACCGAAAAACGGCGATCACGAACGCCGATCGTAAACTCACAAAAAGATGCGTTTACAATTGTAAACGCGTTTAAATGGGGTCAACGCACTGACCTCTAGTGGGTCTACGTAGCATGCACAGTGAAGGTCACACAATGCCACACAAGGAGAATTGCCTGGATGAGCCAGAGAAGTAAGCATGAACAGCTACACCGTGGAACTGCGATCACGATGAGCGTTTACGATGAGCGTTTCAGATCGCTCATTCTACCTTCAAAATCAAGCATGAACGCGCCCTTGGATACCAGATGGGAAAACATCCTGAAACTATCAATTTAATGAGGGTAGATCTATGAAAAGACCAATATGGTAAGAAAACACACACTGTCCTTTTTATAAAATTACAAAGTGTCGATTCACTTGTATATTCAGGTAATCAATTCATGAAATTGTCATTTTCAGTACAAATTTGCCAACATCCTTTTGAAACATGCATTACTTTTTCAATTTGCAATGTCATCCAGACAATCTCAAAATAAACGAAAAGATATCTGTTGGAACTGCTCTTTCTGAACAATAATGTGGAAATATGGCATTCAGGTAGTATGAAAGAAAATATTGTACTTACTGTCGTATCTTTCTGTCCTCCGTATGAAATAATCTCTGAGTAAACTACTCTTGTCGTAAACCACGTTTTCAAATTCTGCGCTACTTGTCTGTGTTAGAACGCTCTCCATATTGACCGTACAACACGTGTACCCCGACGGACATACTCTTAAATCATCACCTGAAGGAGGAAACAAAAGAGAAAAGTGACAATTAGTTTAAATGTACAATTTGTGTATGATTACATGTGTTAACTGATCCGTTGAGAGTAAATGGGTATTGAAGACACATAAAAGTGGGCTCTCATGGGGAATTTGACAACTTTCCTGTGTTTACAAAATAACAGGTGTTGTCAATCACCAGGATAAGCTTTCAGTTGCATGACCAACAAGCTTTATGTAATGTTCTGTCTTTTCCCCCATATGGTAAAGTCCCAATCTGACATTTGTTGAGTGGACCATGGAGTTTGCTGTGTGCCGTAGTTTACGGTGTGCAGACTTGTACACGCATTGATGGTATTTCCACCAAGTCAACCAAACCTACCCTCAAAAAAAAAACAAAAAAAATCGATTGAGCTTTGTATACCTTTAGAAATATCATAAAAATTACAGTTTTCAGACTTTCATTTATATCCTTAAACTTATCACCTTCATAATTTTCATCAAATTTCTTGAACTACAACAACAACAAAAAGCTTAAGACACAGTCTTTTCTGCTACAAAAAAATCAATAAAAATAACTGCTATCAAATTTGTGACGACAATATTTGCAATATGCAGCTCTAGCGTCTAGACTTTGCCGATTTGGTTTTGCCAATTTGGCGGTATTTATCATAGAGAAGAGATTAATGAAGGTCAAATGTGTCAAAACAGAATTCAAAAGATGCAGAATGGATTCCGATACAAGAACCTTTCTCACAAAAGTCCTAGATCTTCCTCCATTCCAAAGCTTTTAAGGTGCATCATAAATTACCTTTTGTTTGACCAGACAAAACAAACAAGAATTCTTTTTGAGCCTTTTGTTGCACTCACTCCCCTCCATGGTGCCCTGCTGAATAGAGTTTTTTCACCAGGAGATAAATTAAAGTTGAGTTGTAAAGAGCTGATGTCTTTGATCTTTGCAGCATATTGTATGCAATAATAAACTTTAATGCATCATCATTGGTACTCTTATAGACTTGACTTGCGTTCATAATGGAATAAATATAATTAACTTGAGGCGTATCTACAAAGAGATTGGATGCCATGACTGGAAAGATGTAACCAAATTATGGATTACATGGTGTATACACTCACTTTCTGGCAACATCTAAAATGATGTGCAAACTGCTAATGCCATAAATTATGTTGTAATATTTACAATCATATTTTTTCATCACCTTTTCATTTATTTGATTTCATTATTGTTGTGATAATCGTATTCATACATGAAGTTGAATTGGAACCTACAAAACATGCAAATAAAAAATATATAAATACACTTTCATCTCAACTCAAGCCTCAATTCTAGGAGTATAGTCAAAAGAAAATGAATGTCATTTCATGTATTGGTATAACATTTTTCTCCTCAGTCCCAGACATACATAAACATGTAACCTTGGTCACATGGTGTGACACCTGTTCAAAAATCAATCTTGCTTGATTCGCCTGCTGAAACCTTGTTTACATTTATATGACGTTCCACCCCCAATAATTGGTCAGAAAATGACTTTTTAACCATCTTGTCTACTCTACTTGGCAATTCCAATGATTCAACATCCAAGGCCAGAGTCGATTGGTCTTTAAAAGTATTTCCAACTTTTTTAAAGTCCGGAAAGGGGCAATGAATCACATTTTTATGTCTATATAACGCATAAATTTCTTATCATTTGTCATTTTCTCCATATTTCACTGAACTGTTTCTCTCATTTTCATGCTTTTAACTAAAGAGTGACTTGATATTATCAGGGTGGTCTTCTTCTTAAAAGCCAGAAAGCCAACCAAACAAGTGATGACTCAGCTTTTAACCTATAATTATGCCACATTAATTGAAAAAAAAGACTAGTGTCAGTTCCCCCACAAGCTTCTTTTTCTGCTCCTACATCAACAAATTTTGATTTTTGATTTTTTTTTTTTTCCTTTTTTTTTCCATTTTTTTTTCCTTTTTTTTTTCTTCAAATATTTTTTCAAATGAAAAAAAAAAAAGGAAATCTGAGTGATTTAAAGACGTTCCAAGCGTGAACATTACTCCAGAACATCCTTACGAGGACATGAGATTAATGCCCTTCTGGCTCTCAGCAGAAGATAACATGCAAGCATATGGAAGCCATCCCTGGCTCCTATGGAAAACAATCAAAGGACACATGACAAATGAAAGGAAATTATGGAGGTTACAGAGAAGCCATTAACCGACACAATTGAGACAGCTTTACAATTTCATATCAGCAAGCCAATTGAATGCACTGCTTCTGAATTATTAATTCTTTAAAAAGGGTTAATCACATTTTGTCTGAGTTGAGAGCATTAGCAGTTTTACTCAAAGAAGGATATTTTTGAAGAGGAAGAGCAATCAGAGTCGGGTACAATGAGTAGTAGGACAATAAATGAAACAGGAATATACGTTATAGATGTTAATTCCCTGGTGTTCTTTAATATGGACTTGATTATGACTTATGTTATATGATTTTGAAGAAGAAGAAGAAGAAGTAAAAGACAGAATCCTTTAAAAGATAAATACAAAATTGAAGAATTATACTCATCCCCATCACTCCCAGTTTATCATTCCCACCCCAGCAAGCCAATTTGTTGCGCTTGGGAGTATGATCATCTATATTAATAAACAGTGACAACCTAGTAACGCAACCCACCCACTGTGCGATCAATAATATTGTCTGCCAATCGACTTAATTCCATTTCTGACCTTAATAAGGACCACAAATACATGACTAATATCTAAAGGAGAGTGACACTTAGCTAGCCCATGAAGTGGACATAATACCAATAATTTTAGAGAATGGTAGCATTGGCATACAGATCAAATAGGGTCATTCAGTGTTTTTCTAGTCCCACCTGTTCAATTTCTTGCTGGAGACATTGAATAATTGAATCTAATGATTTTTAGTTGCTTGGAGGTTGGATAATTAAGATTATTCTCAACAGTGTGATTGGTTAATTGCCTTATATGACATACTCTTGGTGAGCAGTTTAATGTAGCAGGGTGCTGCATTTCATGAATTAGCTTACACTCGACTGTTAAATAATATTCAGCCATCAAGACGATAACAAAAAGGAAAGGAATACTTCTAAGATGCACTTTCTGGAATATCACTGGTGATGCATGTTTACTGTAATAATGGCATTTATAAGGGTCAAATGAGAGACGCAGACAGGTACCCTGGTTGAAAAAATCCAACAAAAATAGATCAGGTTTCGTGGAGGCAATATGCTGCATGACCCTTTTTATCTATACTTGTCACCAACATCTAGAAAGATATCGAACAGGTGTGACTAGGAAAACACCAAATGACCCTATTTCTATTTGCCTATGCCAACCAAAATGTTCTCACAAGAAATGGAACAGGTGGGACTAGGAAAACACTGAAAGGCCCCTATTTGATCTACGCCTATGCTAACTCAAATGTTCTCACAATACCAGAATGTTTGATCCTTTTATTACCACAAGAGTGGATGTCAAATGTATATTTTCCTGTTGTCGTTAAACATACAGGACTGGCTCTGCTCGAGCGACATTTTCCCATTTACGGATCAATAGGGGTTCCAGTATACACGACGAAACAAGACTGTGGTGACAGATTCGCTCGAGTCCTGCATCACATTGCTATCGCCCCTGGCAACGCAAACATCTTCCGGACGCTGATATCCAGGTTCACTCCCTTCAGAAGTGCCACATTCGACACATACCCAGCCGAACTTCAATTACGCAGAATAGCAATATTTAGACGGTGACTGAAGCTGTTGTTTCAAGGGAAAATCCAGCAGTGAATGAAGAAATGAAATCCAATGGGATGCAATAATATTCACGATTTTGAAAACGCTGTATGTAATTTGAGTCAATTCCCCCTTAAAAATCTAAAAATTGGGACATTGCATGTTGTTATTCATTACGCTGTCGGCCATTTATATATCAAGTGCACCTTGAATCTTGGCTCCTAATGGTCCATAGGGGGGGCGTTTTGATTTTCTGATGTTATATTTTAAGAGAAACAGAGAAAGAGAGAAAGAGAGAAAGAGAGAAAGAGAGAGAGAAAGAGAGGAAGAGACAAAACTACATAGAATTAAAGAGAAAAACAAGGTTATAGGAATCTTTGAAAAGATAATCTATATGATCTATCTTGAAGAATAAGGAACTAATAAGTTTGCATTGATGATGCAATAGCTGTAGGGCTATTGCACAATATTTCCTCAGAATTGACACCTTTAAACATCACTGCAAGTCGAGACACGAATTCAACAAGTATCTTGAGAAAGAAGTAAAAGAAAAAGATGAACTCATTTGAGTTTTCTCTCTACCATATTGTCTGAAAATAACTCTCGACTGTCATGCAGAAATACATGAAGGGCGAATCTTGAGAAATACAGGTCAAAATTTGGCACCTGTTCCGACCCCCCTCACACCTGCGGTAGGTGCTGAAAGGGAAATATACCACACCAACTATGCCGAAGACTGTTCCGCCACAAAGGAATTCCTCAGTGAGCACACAAGGCAGCACAACCAGAAGTTCAGACAAGAGAAAAAGCAGTATGGTGTTCCCCACTATTTGCATTACACCATTTACCAATTTCTTTCTCCCCACTTGCGCATGTTAAGCAAATTCTGTTCCTTTTTTTTCATTTGCACTGTTGCGCTTGTTTGATTATGCACATGCTCAAATGTGAAGTGCAATTTTTTTTTTTTTTTTTTTTTTTTTGGGGGGGGGGGGTGTGGGGGGGGGGGGCACTTGGTAGGGCCATGCCTTATCACAACAAATGCCCATAACGAAACCGGTCCTACCAACAGTAGGGGTGTGATTCACATGATGCATGCCTGCTTTCCATCACTGGAGGTAAATTATGTACTTGGTATGAATTAATTCCTTGAAATGCTAGAACGCATAATGGCATCCATGCTAAAGCCAGGGTAATAGTTTTGGAGTGCCAGGGCCCCTTCTTACGAAGAGATGCAATTGATCCAAATCAATCGCAAGTTTGCAGTCTCCTATCTCTTACGTTCATTGTTGCGATTGATGTCATTATTAACTCTTTGTAAGACGGGGCCCAGGAGTGTCAAATCTGACAGACATTTAGCACTATACACGAACATACTATCATTATCATCATTATCATTATCAAATCACAATGTAGAGAGAATGTGAACAATTACTTCTTCATTTTGCGGGTGTGTACTACATGTAGGTAACCATGACATTGACAAAGAAAGTGGATCTGAGTTTAAAAAAAAAAAACATTCAAAATCTCTACTGTCACACGGAGCACTCCTTGAGCACCACTTCTTCATGCCCATGTCAATTATACCAAGCAGATTCTCCTTGATTATACTATGACTCATCCTGTATACCGACATGCAACTGACTATTATGTGTCAGACAATAGTTGAATGCTCAATGATACATACATGTACCGGTATATTAAATATCTTTTTTTTCTTCTTTTTTTCAGTTGAGCTAAAAAAAAAATAAAAAAAAAAAAAATCTTTCAAGTATTGTTTTTATTTGTTCAACTATCCAAGAATTCAACCTTTTCTTTTACATCCTTCTAGCTCTCAGCAAAAAAAGTAAGTGTTATTTATCTCTAATATCAAATACCAAGATGAAAGATAGAAAGATATTAAATGAACAATTTGATAATCATTGAATTACCATGAAGCCGACAATTTAGCAATCTTACACCACTGCCCTCAGGCATATTTTATACCTGCGATATAATAACAAAAAGAGAGATAAAACTACTTGAGGGAAAACAGACCAAAAAGACAGCGGTGGCGAAATCTTTCGTGTTTGATGACCTACATGTTAGACAGGCTGCTACCCTTTCATCCCATCGGAATTGTTTTGATGACATTTATTGGACGATCATTTTTCTGCACCCGATGACAAGTTGCAGTATTTTCCAAATTCCAACTACTTGTATCACTTCTACCTTTCTGTCTTTCCAAAAGTCGATAGCTGAGACCTGTTCGCTTTCTAAGTTTTTACTAAGACCCCCCCCCCCCCCTCGTGTTTTCTCTAAAGGATGTCTTACATTTTGCCATTCTTATATTTGACATGATATTATGATATGGGATAAAACTGCAAATTTGGATAAGGATAAGAAAATAATTACATTATGGAACTATAGTCTACTCTTCTAGACTCTACAATCTTAGAAAGATTGATTCAACAGTGACCCAAACACTATGATCACCAGTAGAGAGGGGACACTGTTTTGCTAAATTCAAAATTTTCAGAATATAAGGAAACTTGGCAATTACTTTTTGACTCAAATTCTTATATGACACTTAGGCCTCACTTAAATATCCAAACCTATTCTGTAACAATATCAAAGTCTGGATGATGGTTAGACTAGAAAAATCATATTTTGTAGCCTGCCTTTTCTTCTCAAACAGTAGGCTCTCCCGGTAAGGGTCATAGCCTTATACTATGTTGTAATTCAACAAAACCTTTTGTGCAAACTCCCCAATGGCTGTTCTAAATAGAGAACGCATACTGGACAGAGAAGAAAAAGAGAAAAAATTGACAATTCCCTCACTTATTGACCTCCGAACAGTAAATTCAACCGAGAATTAAGAGTGCTTGCATAGGAAGTAGTGTGTGCCAAAAATCACACGTCTGTGCCGTGAGACAGCGCAGTGGTATTTGGTTATTATTCTTATCCATGGACAAATGTTGAGATACTTGTGAGATTTGAATCATGGGTCGATGATAAATGATCTGCTTTCAATTCAATGAATGTCTGAGAATGATTAAGAATAGGTTTTGCAATGTGTGGGCTGCTGTGAGTAATGATACAAATATTGAAATGTTTGACTTTCACAATTACGCCACACAAAAACTTCATCTTATTGTTTATTTAATCAATTATAGATGATGTTCATGAATTAGATTATCTTTTTGTTGCATAACTTCTCTTTGTTTCATTTTTATTTATATCTCTCAAATATATCTCTCTTTCTTCTCTTACCACCCCCCCCCCCCCCAACTGTCTCTGTCTCCCTCCCTCCTTCTTTCTTTCCCTCTCCACTTCTTACTTCTTTGTCCATCCCGTTTCTCTCAGCATGACTTATCACTGATAATCTCCTACAGGTTTTTTTTCTTCCAATATCTCTTTTGATCTCCACCTTGGTGATTTTCTCATGACCTCAACGCAATGAAATTGTTAAAAAAATTGTCTCCTTTCTTCCCCTACTGCCATAAATCTGTCAAAGTGTGAAAAGTGTCACATTATCTACAAATGATTAATCAATCCTTTTGATTTGCTTTGGAACCTCACAAAAAGAGCGAGGGGAGAAGTAGAGAGAAAAAAGATACAAAAATGGAGGTTAAAATAGATTAGAGAGGTGAAAAAATTCAATACAAATATAGGTAATAGTGGCCTGTATTATAGAGCCCGAGTATGAGGTATGTGACTCTTTATTATACTACTGTAAAAATTCACACCCAAGTTCAAACGAGTAAGGAAATTTGGAATGGAGAATGAGAAATTGAGGATATAAATCAAGTAATCAACTCATTGTGTGAAAATAATTCATCAACAATTAATGAGCATCAGGATGGAAAACGTGCAACCTTATTCAATTATCTTTTTTGGGGGGGTTCGATCTCATTGAAAGAAAATGACACACCTATAGGTATCCTGAAATAAGAGAAATAGTTGCCTCGAAGAAGCCCCAAAGTGAACAACTATTTACGCACATTAACAGTCACTTCTCATGGACATTAAACATCAGGTGCCCTCTACTGAAAGCTGTAAGAAAGTTAACTCATATACTTTTATACAAAGTTAATGCCCTTCTGGCTTTAACAGACGAAGATGTCAACTATAGCCTTCATACAATGAAAGACAGAAAAGACTGAAATATTGGCATGACTTTGTTCAGACTGTTTTTTTTTAAAGACAAATGTAAAATGAGTTTACAGGTGGATTCCACTTTTCAACATAAAAACAAATCAAGGACAGATTTGTATTTCATTACAAACAACAACAAAACACAATATAAATCATTTTTTTGTAAAATTTACATTGTACAACAGAATGAGTTGTATGTTCAGAACCAGAAGGGGGTTAACTGTGTGTTACATCATATGAGTTAATGCCCTTTTGGCTCCAAACAGGCAGATTTTGAGGTTAAAAGTATACATAAAGGACCTGATATGAGTTTGGATGTGAGACTAAGTAGTCATGGTTCAATCTTGGGCAGGTAGAGGATGTAATTATTGGAAAATTACGATGTCGGACTCCATGACTTGGTGAATAGCAGGGGCTTGATTTTCTACGGCAGCGGTTGTTTGCAATTCCAGTTATAACTGTGTGCCGCCTACTTCAGGAGAATGCAGAGTTTCTATACGGCATGAATATGCATATAACCTCAAGCATACATACTGTATAGATAGGGAAGTATAGATGGATACAGTAGTGGTCAACAGCCGAGGCGCTTTTCCTTTCGCTTGTGGACAAATCCAGAGCGTTTCCACACTTGGTGTCCAATGTGCTTCTGACTACTGAGGATTTATGAACATGAGTGACAATTTATAAACATGAGTGACAATAAATGTGTCACTTCACTTCACATTCAGTCTCATCCAAGCTCTAGTGGGGCTATAAAACTGAACTTAAGACACTGATCAGCTATACTAACATCTTGGATATGATTGTTTTATGTGTAGGACAGAATATAATATTTTTGCACAGGACAGGGATACAGAAATGTTTGCAAACTCTTCCTTTTGAGATAATCAACACAGGCTACTTTAATACAATAGATGTTCATATACCAATTCACTTTTGCAATCAGGTCAATTCACAAACCTACAACAATTCATGCTATTGGTGAGAAGACAAAAAAACTCTCAAAATTTAGCACCTTGTCAATGTAAGTATTATAACCTCAATTAGCAAAGCTGCTTCAACCAAAATACCACTACATAGCTAACAGATGCCTAGACTTAGTCAAGAAAATAGAATGAAAATTGAACCCTTCCAAAAGATGATTTGTCAAAGATTACTGGTAATGGAGAGGTTGTCGACAGCTTCTGAGTAGAAACAATGAAAGAATTCACAGGTAGGAGGCTGGTAGTGGTAGCGTCAGCAAAAATATGCTTAGATTTTCTCCCTGTGTATACAGCCCATGGGTGCGAAGGGAGAGGAGAAAGCGAGTGGGATGACATTGCACTTAAGGTTAAATACCCAGTGATTTCAAGAGAAGAAAGAGTTCTGATAAAGACGACAAAACTAATAAAATTGTGAGCTTCATATGGAAAAATATCATCATTATGTCTCATGATAAGGACTATTCTCATATATCAAATATGACAAGAAGTACTTCACAGCTTTGATCCTAAATTCTGTTATCATTATGTTTGTGCATGCCCACATACCCACATCTGCGTCCACTGCAGGTTTTTTTTGTAAAATTGTAAGCTTTCAAAGTTTCATCAATTTGTTAGAGCTTATTGTTCATTTGTTTCTTTTTAATAACAATTCCCAAATCTCATAACACACACACTTGTTCAGTGAACAAAATACACGGGGGCTCAGGGCGAAATAGCCCCCGAAATGCCCAAAAGAGCCCCCGAAAATCAGAAAAGAGCCCTCTTAAATTTGCATAGAGTTCAATGCAAAACAAATTTTAGAATGTTATTTTCATGCAGGCAAGGTTGAAAAGTAGCCCCCGAAAAATAAATATTATTTTTTTCCCTGCACTTGTTCCATTTACAACATCATCAAACATTAGACATGACTTTTTAACAATAACAGTTTTTTTTCCTCCAAAATGACAGGAACAGAAGTGCCCAGCATCACTTTTAATACAAGGCTATCACGATGACAGTGAGGGGAAGGCAGAGGGGGAAGGCAGAGGGGAAAGGGCTGAAATATAACACTGGACATACTGTAGATGATTAATGAGGGTACCAACACAATGGACAACTACAATTTCAAGATGGTCGTCCAGTCACCCTTCTACCATTTTATAATTCCATGTATAAATAATTTATGCTTGTTTTTTAAATGTCGCTTTGTCTTCACTGATTTACATACCGGTAAATCTCTCTAAAGGTTCTTTTTATTATATACCAGTACCTCAAAAATTCATAATTCCATAAAAGTGATTGATGTTTTTTTTTTAAATGATGCTCTGTCTTGATTAATTTCACTTTAAGTTTTCTAAAATGTTCTGTTTCTATTATATACCTAAAAAAAGGGAAGCAGCTATTCTCATTTACTAGGCACAGATAGACCTGGGGGGGGGGGGGCGTATCACAAAGCTTTTTTTCACTGACAAATAACAGAAACCAGTGACAAATCTGCTGATAACCAATCAGAATCAAGGATTTCAGTAGCTTATAGCACAAATTGTCATTTGTCACTGATGACAAGTTTTGTGAAATGCCCCCCCCCCCCCCTGATTATATTGTTCATGATCAAGCACTGGATAGAATACTAAAGCTTGATCGATACATGACCTAATTATGATCAATAATTTCTGTATGCATATCAAATGATTATCCAAGACAATGGTTGGAAATTCTGTTTAAATTGAGCGTTTAGCTGTGCCTCTATTGTGGATGGAAGCACAGGCATCTGTAATTCTTAATTCCTTTCCACAAAACCCCATAAAAAAGGCCAGTACAATTAACTTATAAATATCCCTTTAAATATGATATCCACTATGATAACAACAAAATTGACGATAATTATACCTTTAAAACAAAAATCAAACCGATGCTAATGAAATACTTTATTCAAAATTCATCTGTATCACAAAATGTTACTTTAGTTATAATTCAGACTACTATACATGTACATGTATACCAGACAGTCAAAGAATAAAACAGCGTTTTCTAAGTAATTGAATGAGTGACTTGTACCTCTTCAAAAAAAAAGTATGACCTCAGTGGCGAAAAGCAGTGTGAAAGTAAATAAAATGTTATTTGATGGCCCCATTCCAAGGTAATTTCCTTGATCCCAAACAAGTTTATGATCGTGAAATCTCATTGCACTTATAGCTTCCTGCTCCCAAGCACATACCAGAATCCTACAGAGACTATTCTGTAATGATTTTTCCCCACAAATCATAAATTTAGTAGCCCTGATAACCTCTTCCCACATCCTGGCTAGTTTGCAGGCACAAACTCTGGTCAGTCACTAAATATAACACTGTCTGCGCTGTGAGACTAGGCTGACATCATACTGTATTGGCTCTGTACTTTACATGTAGCTGCTCGGACAAGGAACACTCAGAAACTGATAGAACTAGGCTCTACTCAAGGGTTTAGGAATTGAGGTATAGAGTCAAATTAGAGTCTGAGCCTGCAGACTACACCCCAGCAACAGCATGAACCCTCAAGAGTGCGTTCTGAGAGAGGTTGGGGGTGACCTTATGTGACCTCTGTGTGACCTCTCATCAGCGAGGTCAGACAAAGATTGGTGGTGATGGCTTGTTGATGGGGAATGGTCAGCTGTTTTGTATCATACCAGAGAGGCAGCCTAACTTCAAGGAATGGTGGAGTTTGATTGCAGGTACCAAACTTTGTCAGTTCATATGCGTAAGAGTGTCTGAATTATGAGACTAGGCTGAAAGCACACTGCATAGGCTCTGTAATGCTATACCATATTCACAAATTAAAATTAAAATCATGCATCTTTTAAAAAGTTATCACGAAAATATTTCTATATCTGAAAGGAGGAAAATCTAAGGTAAGGTAATTAAGTTGAGCAAGTTGTTTGTAAGGACTGTATTATTAAGTCCACTTTAGCAACAACTGACAGATTGAAGTTTGCCTGGAAAGTGGAAATGATTCAAAAAGGTATTACATGAAACAAAATTGTCTTTGTGTCTGCAATGGGAAGGTCTTTGTGTGTCAACGAAGGTAATTAAATTGATTGATGTTGTTTGGATGGACAGAGAACAATGTTAGCATAGGCCGACAGCTTCCAGTTCGCCTGGAAAATGGAAATCATGCAAAAAGTTATCACATGAAATTAAATTTTCCTTGTCTGAAAAGGGGAAGGTTTTATAGTCTCAAATGAGGTAATTACATTGAGTGATGTTGTTTGAATGGACTGTGAGACCAACGTTAGCACAGGCTGACAGCTTCGAGTTTGCCTGGGAATGATGGTGAGCAAATTTGAAAGACACTTGAGTTTTAACAGCTTTCATTTCAGAGTAGAGTAAGAGAAGGAAGCGTCAGCCACTCGAGAAGAACAAACTATGTGACACGCAAAGGATTGCCAATTTGCCGTGGTGTTTTTGAGGATGGCAGGAAAGATTTTTAAATGTCATCGAATTACGACTAAAATAAACCCTGGGAAAATGAGTTGAATCGAATGAGGAACCAAAGAATGAAAAATAATAATTTGCGTCTTTGATTCCTGAGATAATGTGACATGTATCGTCTTGAATAAGGAAGAAAATGATTTTAAAACGTAATAGTTTTGGATTTTTATCACTACTAAAACAAATCCTTACGCATGCGAAGGATGGCATGAGGAACAAAAGAATGAAAAAGTAATTATTAGTGTATTTTGTGACTTGAATTACAACTAACATATAGAGGGGGCTAACCCTGTGGCAACATGAGAAAGAAAAGAATAATAAATAATAATACCAGATTTCAATTGAAATTCATGTGAACTATGGTAAGTTGGAAATCATATTATGAGAAAGACAACAAGTACATTGGCCCCAAAGAAAAATATAGATGTAGGCTACATAAACATAAAGTCGAGAGGAGAGATAATTTGATGGATGAGGGGATAAATAATAAACCTGGTTATGTGCCTCCCATGGGATAGAAAAAATGCATGAAAAATTAATAGAAAGATGTTCAGAATAAAAACAAAAGAAAAGCATAGCATTAGCCAAAGCCATCACTTCTAAAGATAGGTAGGTTTACTTGCTGTGGTGAAATGAACTTTTATGTGGGCGATGTATACGCCAGATACATTTAGCATAACAATTTTGAGTTTGAGTAGATGGAAGGAGGAGAGATAAGATGGAAGGAGGAGAGATAAGATGGAAGGAGGAGAGATAAGATGGAAGGAGGAGAGATAAGATGGAAGGAGGAGAGAAGAGATGGAAGGAGGAGAGAAGAGATGGAAGGAGGAAAGATAAGATGGAAGGATAAGAGATAAGATGGAAGGAGGAGAGATAAGATGGAAGGAGGAGAGATAAAAATGACATATACATTTAGCATCACAATTTTGAGTTAGTGTAGATGGAAGAACGCGAGGGGGATAATGCCGTCTGTTTGGAGCCAGACGGACGTTAACCCATATACTTTAATACAGAATGAATGCCTTTCTACCTCTGAGCAGACAGACAACACGTAGAAGTGGGAGTGGATATGAACTGAACTACATATATATCGAGATGTGCTTGTCTACGATCTCCTTGGCTGAACTAGGGAATACATCTGACAAGTATTGATCGAATAGCTATTGATTACATGCATGCACTATGATGTAGTCTGGCATTGCATACTGCTCACATGCACAGTTCCTCTTATTTATTTTGGTCTGACCTTTTTCCCCCCAGAGGTCGGGCCGAGGATAGAAGCTGGCGCATCCCGCGGCCCCTTTTCGCACCTAATGAGATGAATGACAACTAGGTGGGGATCACGGCAAAGCCACGGTTATCGGATGCCCCCCTCTCTTGTTCACATTGGACGGCACGAACTTGTGGGTCAATGATGTGCTAATGACCACCATGCTGAATGTGCTTAGCATAGGTCAAGCGAGGGAGTCCTTTGGCTAAGTCATGTGACCGGCCTGGACGGAGGACTGGGAGAGGGTGCAGAACAATGATTTTCCGCTTGTTGCATTTGTGTGTTGGCTATCCATAGTTCACCAATAAATAATCTCTAAAAGACTGAAACTATGGCTCTATATGGGGAAAAATAAGGAAAAGCATAGCAATATTCTGCTTTTCTAATGATAAGAGTATAACCAAAAACCAGTACAAAAAGAAGAATTTAGAGAAAGGTTTTTCCATCTTCATCCCTAGGTATGATAACGTCTGTTTCATGTCTTAGGGTGATATTGAGAAACAAACCAAATGAGAAATCCTGCCTTTAATTCCCAAATTTTGAGGACAAAATACAGTTGAAGATCATCATACTAATTACATGTAACCTGTTGCCGATGATGCATGTTATGTTGTGGGATAGGGTATAAGGAAGATGTGCATTGTAACTGAAATATTTTATAGGGTATAAAAAATAGTGTACCATGCATACCAGCATGTAACATGAACTGATATTACATAATAATGAATGGTACCCTCTTTTATTTAACTATGTAGTGATAATTTAAGCCTAAACTTGCAAGTACATATGAATGTAGGGCAAGGCATGTTTTTTTTCTTCATTATCTGTCATGTCGACAATATATGACAACCAATATGAACACGAACATCAGACAATATCATGTTCACATGTCACATTGTTACATGTCCCACAGTTAGTAACGAATGATGCTTCTCAGCACTTACATGTATTCTCAGCAAGACAGAATCAATACTGCATTACATGACCGAGTCAGAACATTTGACATGAACACATAATGTACGGTTCTCCAGCCACGAAACATGTCACGTTCACATTATGCCTTAGTTCACATTTCAAAGCTCCTCATCGTTTCAATCATCGTTTTGTAAAGCAAGATAGAGTCAACACCACATCATATGACTGTATCGGAAATCAGAACACATACTGTACGGTTCTCAAGCCACGAAACATGTCTCGTTCACATTACAATGCTCCTCATCGCTTCAATCATCGTTTTGTAAAGCAAGACAGAGTCAACACCACATTATATGGCTGTATCGGAACAAGATGACTGACGAGAATGCAGGCATCAAAGAATTTAAGACGTCATATCAACATTGTACTAGGTGCATATTCAATATCCACCACAATAGTAGGCCTACATTGCGATTATTAGAATCACATTTACATACTCGTAGACAGAGAGCGCGTTTATCTAGGCTTGCCACTAGATATGTACATATCGTACCCCACTATCGAACCCCACTATCATACCCCACTATACGATCGTGATTTGCGGGATGTCGCGTTTATCTACACTTCACGATTCGCAATAAAGGCCTCGTCTCTTCGCAGCTGCTCAGCGCCGTTTGACCCGGGAAGCAGACAGTTTCTCGGAGGTCAACTTCACACGTATGCTTGTACACAACACCTGGGTGGTCATATTTGTATGTGAGGTACAAAACAGCTTTGCGTTTATCGATCATTTTGAAACGTGATTCTGGCTGTATGTGACATACAAAACGCACCTTTTTGCGTTTTTAGATATGCCCATATCTAAAGACGTTTGAAAAAGGCTTTGCGTTTATCTACTTCTAAATTTGCCTGAAAGACGTTTGAGAAAACTGATTCTAGCCAAAAATTTCCTAGATAAACGCAACCAGAGAGACGTCACACGAATTAAACAAATGCAAGCTGAAATACTTAAAGGTAAAGACCAGTATTGGAAATGCCCCAATTTCAAAAAATGATATGGAAGCTCTTATTACCAATCATGTGAAAGAATATGTTTTGAATAGTACACAATAAAAAAATTGCTGGGAAACTGCCTACTAATTGATATATTTGGTAAATTAGTTTATCCATTGGTGTGTGAGAGATAAAAACGTAGTCCCATATACTTCTTTCTGTGTACAGTGCTTGTAAGTTTATGAAGACTGGGCCAAATTTCTTATCATTTTGATGATTCCAGAACCTTGCAGTACATGATCAACCTTTTCTGATTGATTCCACAACGTTTCTTTCACAATGCAATCGCATGACCATAACTGGTCATTATCTTTAATAGATTGTACAAAAATTGCTCTGGTGAAAATCCCCCAAAGTTTACTATCCCTCACTTACCAAATTCTTAATTTTAACCCTCGTACAAATGCTATACCTACAATACATGAAGAAATGCAGAATGTAGTACGATAACAGTACGGTAGGCTGAATGTGAAGGAAAGGGTTTGGGGCGAAGACTAATCTCTTAATGAGTTAGCAGAGAATACGCAGGCTTTGACTTAAGCCGACAACAAATGCATTATTAATATTCAATCTCCATCCTTTTGGCCCTGGAGTTCCATCTCCCCCCAAGTCATGGACCAGCATGGTAATATGCACTCTCTCGCAAAATCACTGTTGCCAATTTGACTAGCTTTGTACTGTACACCGCAGAAAGAGATTTTTTGTATTGGTATCAGGGTATCAGATTGGTTTCTGGGAGAAGATGCAAGGGTAAGGGTGGTCTGAGGGCCTGCACGCCCCGTTTTCTTTAAGCTTGTCAGGATTTTAACCCCTTTTCTTTTTTTCTTTTCTCGCTTTTAAGAAATGGGGTTTTAATAGAACACATTAAATCATATCATAGCATACTTTGTTATTTTCCTTTTTCATGTATCATGTATGGATTTGGCAAATAAAGTGTTTACCATTGATTTGAATAATGGCTGCCGGAGCTAAAGCTAGGGTACCGGTAATCATTTCCAAAGCTCTTTGGAAGCCCATAGAGACATGTGATATGTGCTATACAAGAACTGAATATTATTATTAATATTATTAATATTTTCAATATATCTACATCTACATGTACAAAACACTTGAATAATTCCCGTTTCTCTGCGCAGCTTATGAGTAATACACTGGGAGAAGTCATGTCCGTGACCTTTTTGTTTCACAAATTGGTTCCTACTGGATACCCAACCGAATATTAAGCACGATGACCAATAATATACAGGCCCAGGCAATGACCAAATTTACATCGCAAAAGTTCAATTTGTAGCAAAATCATTCTGGGCTCTGCAGAATGCAGAGGTATCCTATGTATAGTAGCAGTTGATGCAATTACTGTGGGGCTGTGGCTAAATGATGTGGGTATTGTTCTTTACATGCAGATGACTACTATTCCTTACAAACTGTGCCATTGCATGTTTATGCCATGCCTTTTTCTGATGATCAAAATCTATAATATAGTTGTTATTTAGTTTAAACATATTTGTGGCTTAGTTGTTATTTGTAGAAATCAATGGATTTGCAGTTTTGCACTATAAAATCATTCCATTTTTTTTATCCACGATCGTACACAACATAAATACTAATAGATGTTATCCTAAGGCTCTACTATTGACAATGCCAAAATCTAATACTGTGAAATGAATTATTTTGTGAGGGTTTCATTTTTTCCAAAATTTCATAACTTGCTACAATGATACAAATTTAACATTAGAGAGCAGGCAAAACCAGTGAAAACATCTCCTGGGTAAATGCCAGTAGCCTGTGGGGTCTTGGGGGTTCTTTGTTTATACATTACTAGGTTTTGATTATATTTTAATATTTTGGGGGTCTTAAGTACAATTTTTTGGGAGGATTCATGCCTAACAAAACCCTATTCAGGTAGTGCCCTGGATACTTGATCATGGTTTCAGCATACAAATGAGTTTCAGTGTACTGAAGATTCACCTGTAGTTCTTATCTTTCTCTTAACTCCGTGCCCTTGTTCTCGACTCGCGATGAGTCATATAACTGGAGACCCAAGTGTGTGAATAATGGATGCATTCGTAACGTATTTAAGCCTCTTTATCTCTCTTTTCTCTCTTTCTCAATCTCAATCTCCCTCTCTCAATCTCTCCCTCTCTTCCTCCCTCTTTCTTCAATTCCACATCCATATTATTACCATACACAAACTTCATCACTTTGTTGCGCAGAAAAATGCTGTGACATGATATATTGTGTCCTACTTGGCCAGGCTACTTCAATGATGATGGAAATGAGCATGGCTCCTTTAAAGAATTTCATCTTTCCTCAGTTTAAGTGGGTTAGATTTTTGCCATCCGTAAAGCAACTTGCTTCTTGTCTGCACAAAGGAAGCGCATGTTAAATAATTCCATCTTTCTCCAGTTGTGAATACCCTTATTAAATTCCCAACCCTTGGTTATACAAAAAATTGCTAATGATGTTTCACACACCAACTCTTTTCTCCCAAAGGGGGGACACAATTCCCCAAGACATATTGCAGCCCGCCTCTTATCTTCCTTGTGTGTACACGCAAGTGGGGTGCTTATTAGCGACAAAGCCCCTAAATTAGCAAGACATTCCTACATCTTTTAAGGACCGAAGAAGTAAATAAAGAGCGAGGTTTGCGTTGACAAACAAGCACAACACACAACACACACATAACGCACTCACACAAAAACACTCAAGCCCCTCGCCACCCCCCTGCTTGACTAAGGGATTGAATAACATGGAAGTAGAGTTCTTTTCCATTTCTTTTCTCTTTTTTAACAGAAGCCCATGCTCTGATTTGCATTTCTACTTAGGCTTAGCTATTGACCCACCATGCATATTACAGTAATTTGTCAGCAAAGCTTTCAACACAGACTAATTGCTTTGGTGCATATGAGCTACAAAGTGATGATTATTTCTTTAGACCACCACCTACAGATGTATGTGTATTTCTCTAGCTCTCACCCATAACTCAATCAAATCAAACACTCATAGAACTCGTCAGCAAATGCTATACATTCTGATTCGCACAACCAGCATAAATGATATTTCACAATTTTTATTCCACCGGAATCATACCATTTCCTCTGAATCGTCAAGGACGACAACTGTCTTTGATGACAAGTGACTCATGAAATTACTGGTATGGAGTTTAAGGCTGTGCACAACAGTGTAATGAGGTACCCGAGTACACTCCCAGGCTTACAGGCGAATACTCGAGTATTCGGACGCCATGTTTTTTTAATAATTTTTCATAATTTTTTTTGATTTTTTTTTGAATTTTTTGATTTTTTTGATTTTTTGACTTTTTTTTCTTTTTTGACTTTTTTTGCCACTACCATACCATTCGGCAGTTTCCCAGATCCCTCGCCCAAAACGCATGCAATTTTACTTTAAGTTGCAGTTGAAGGCGCCGATTTAATAAGAATAATAACAGTAAACAATGCTGTTTTAAAAACCAAAGATGGCAGAATAATCCATTTTCCTCCAAGTCCAAACAGAAATCTGGACATTTGGTCCCAGTTTCTGAAAGGTGAGTTTGACAGTGCTTGAGTTGGGAAACATTTTTACCGACGGTACCATGCCAGCGGCTGCCGCTCTCCCTGGCACGGGTAAGCGTGGGCCTGGACATTTTTTTTTTTTTTTTTTAATTTTTTTTTTTTTTTTTTGCGGCCGAATATTCGGGTACGAGAAATCGTACCCGAGTAGTTGTCAACCGTGCGGGTACTCGAGCATTCGACTACCCGTCGCAGCCTTAATGGAGTTACTGGTAGTTGAAAATCCCTATTCTTAGTACTAATACCAAGAAAGAAGGGTGATGGGTATTAACAGAGAAATAAATAAACATGCGTGATGTTTCTTTTTTTCCCATCGGTGCTGAGATATTCCGCCTTTAATCAAAATCATCAAATATTAATTGAGGTCTACTATATGATGCAGTTTTCTATGTACGATGTAGCAGTCTTAGAATATTAAGTCATGGAGAAGAAAAAAAACAATTCAAGTTTTTAACATCAATATTGGACCAAACATCCTGATCCTAACCCTTAGTCCTCACCCTGACCTAAAAACTTATGGTAATCACAACTTTAACCCTTATCCTATATCTTTAACATCAAGCAACTGTCCCTGGACGACTGTCTCTGGACTTGTATCACCCACTGTAACGATTCCTGCACCCAGTGACAATACTGCTGATTAAACAATCTTTAAAATGAAGATGAGGAAAAGAAGACATGTTCTGAGAATTCAATAGGGAAACAATGATGACATCCCATTTGTAAGTCTGACAATTTTGTCAGCATGAGAAAAGAGGGAGGATGAGTCAGTCTTTTGCTACATGATGTCTTGGGACTATTCAAGGAGGGTCGGACGACTGCTGAGAGGGACGCCTCCAGATAAAAGGGAAAAAAAGGGGAAGGAAATTGTAAGGAAGGGAAATTGTAAGGAAAAGAAGGAATTTGTACCACTTAAGATCGAGTACATGTCATTGTTGAACAGAAGTAACAAGAGAATGTCTTCTGCCGTTAGCCAGGAGGGTGTTAACTCGTATCATAGGAGGTGCGGTGGCTCAGTGGTATAGCAGTGGTAGAGCAGTGGTCTCGTAACTGGGAGGTCCCTGGTTCATGCCCTTTAATATTAAAGGCATTACATGTATACCTCATTAACAAATCTCGTGGAGAGGATTTAAAGCTGTCAGTCCCATGGTTGCTTACTTACAAGCGTATATTACATGTACATGCTTTCTTAGCAGTCTGGTAAAACAATCGTCAACATCCTTCTGTCTGTCTCCTTCTCCCTCCCACTCTCTCTCTCTCTCTCTCCCACTCTCTCTCTCTCTCTCTCCATCCCTCGTTCTTTCTCCGAAATCCTAATCCTTACTTTACTATTAACAAAAAGATATCTTAAGATCACATTTGTTTAACCCTTGGGAAACTTTCTTAAGATATCTACCCCAGACTTTCTCCAATGAGACACAAGATGCTGATAAGAAGTCTGTAGTCTACATCGACTGTAACTCTTAAATATGTTGAGTATTAAATAAAAACCGACCATTTAAATGAGCTTATCAAGATTAAGAGGTTTGTACGTCAAACAATTTGTTGCTGCTTTTGTACGCCAAAATACCCAAATGCACACTACCCTTGAGACAAAATTGGACGATTTTAGTATTTTAAAATGAGGGGTATGTGAACCCTATGGGGAAATGGTGAGAGGTACAGAGACTATTCTTTGGTAAGGGGAGAAAGTCTTTGAAGGAGCGAGACAACAAAGGGGAGGGGTGCCATTCTGGGGGCAGTCAATAGAAAAGGGGGCAAATAAAGGGCCCCAGTGAAGGTTGAATAAGAACTAACGACCTAGAATATAGCTGTATTCATGAGCGCACAATACACCCAACTGCGCTGAACTAATTGAATGATACCGCCTCTGCTACCAGAATTAAAACTTGTTGAAGCATGTCTCATTGTCTCTGCACCAATTACATGCATCTTCACTTTCGCAGTCTATTCCTATACCTTTTAACTTCTTCCTCGTCTCTCTCTACCTTCCTCTTCCCTTCATTGTTTTCTATATATGTTTCTGTTTCATCTTCCTTTTATGATCTTGTTGTAGTTTATACATGTATATGTATATTGTAAAGCACATTGAAATGTCAACAGGCATGAAATGTACTATAAAAGAACAAAGTATTATTATTATTAAGTTTCCTTTTCTCCTCACATTCCTAAATACTCTCCTCTTTGAGAGCCAGAAGGATGTTAACTCCTGAATTTTACATCGAGTCAGTGCCCCTCTGTCTCTAAGAAATCGATAAACATGTGTTCTTTCTCACTCTCTATACCTCCATACAATAATTCTCCCCTTCTTTCTCTCTTTTATCTCTCTTCTTTCCTCCTCTATTCTCCATACTTTGGCTGTCGCCATGGCAAACACAGCAACAGGCATGCATACACATTAATCTTTCTGTTTCTCTCCTGCTTATATTGTCTGTTTGCAATTCATTCACAAGAAAAGTTATTCTTCTCTTTCTTCAAATCCTACCCTTCTGACTAGTCTCAATGTTCAGACCCACAAGGCTGACTACACCAAAGAAATTATTCGTCAATTAACTGGAGTCCATCAAGTCAAGTTTAAATAAATATCTCTAGGTCTTACATGTACCTCTTTCATCCTAAGAATATTAAGAACCAAATCCTGAAGAACTACATATTTATGCTTCTTCAAGATAGGAAAATAGAAAGTTACAGCAGATTAATACATTATTTCACTTTCTTCAATAAATCAAATCTTCTTTTACGAAAAAGTGCTGCATGATTATTAACTACCCGATGGCTATTTTAAAAGACAGTTCTTTCCATCAACATCTACAGAGAGTAGGTCTTTACATACATTTCATGAAAGATCATAAGGGTCCAAATGTCTGTACAACAAGACTACAGCTCTAAGATTGAGATGGGGCACAATAGCTGTCCAAAAACAGAAGATTAGTTTTGTTAGATGTTGTTTTGTGTCTCGTAAATTCATCATCTATTGAAAGGGGATTGATCAACTCAGAAGAGGACAGGAAGAAGGGGTCATTCAAATATCCTGTTCTCACTAAAGGACTTTTTTACGCAACTTGTATAAAGAAACGTTACATAAAGAATCATAACGCGAAAGGAGCATTCAGACTAGAGAAAACATATACAAAAACAGCCGGCAAGTCATCAGTGCGTGGTCATACTAAGTCCTACCTAGTTTCACAATTTTTGTACGATACCACATTCAGACTAGAACAGGACATTGATTTTTAATTGAGTTTTGGTTTATAACGATGCTCAAACAGGCGTTTCTTGATATAACATTCAGACTACAAAAACTTTTTGTATAGCTATACGATGAATCTTGGTAGTCTGAATGCAGGGAGAGAGAAGGGTTCATCAAAGAGTCGAACAGGGATTGACGATTGTGACACTCCTTGATCAATCCTTAATGGCTTGGAAGAAATTTTGAACTGTGGTTGGGGGCTTCGGAAGGATCTTCGATCACAATAGGGCTACCGGGCTTCAAAGGAATCACTATGTATTCCGAGAGTGCGAGAGACAATTAAATTGGCAACAATAGAGTCTGAGAAGGTGAGATAGAGGGGAGTGAATAAAAAGATCTAATTTTCAGCGTGGAATGTGATCACTTGATGACGGCCTACAATGAAAGGGACTTAAGCGATTGCTCAACCTAAAAGCTGATAATTAGACCACGAGTTCATCAGTTCAGTGTCCAAGAAGGAGGATGAACAAAAACAATGACGAAAGAGGACAAGTGACCAACATTGATGATGATTAAATGAGGGTTGAAATCTTATAAAGTGCTTCATCTAATGGTGTATCATTCCCCCAAATGGCCATTAAGACTTTAAGAGAGGAAGCAACAAATTCTTTAGCTCTTTTAATTTCAGTGTTTTTCTAGAGGCTCAACAAGTGGATAACTACCTCCTCATTTTGATCCTCATATTTGCGAGGGCAGTTAGTCATAGTTAGTCATAATTAGCCCGTTAGAACTCCCCAAGACGGTCTCATTCATTCAAAACTTAATTGAATTAAAAGATCTTAAAACCTAGAAATAGGCCAGAACTAACTTTAAAGTTTGAATTAGGTGGGTAACTGTTGTTCAAGATACTTGATATTTTGTTCAGCACAGTTTGGAGAAGATTTAAGAAACAAATTCGTTCCTATTTTCACGAAGTGACGGTAGTGAGGAAAATCTGCATGCAAATTGTATGCGATTTTCATTCACTACCGTCACTTCGTGAAAATAGGGACGAATTTTAGCTTTAATTATGACTTCCTGGCTATCAACTTTTCAGACAGTGTCATTTTTTCTAATAAGTTTGCAAATATTCATTTGTAAAATAATCGAGAACAACCCCCAATTTAGACTGTTCGATAGCAAGACTGCATTTACTTGCAACTTGCAAGGCAGGGGTAGGGGGCTGTGGCTATCTCCTCCTGACACTGTTATAGGTACCAATCTGCAAGCAACCACCATCAACATTTAGTCTGCAACAGCATGAATGAGAAGCTATACAATGCCAGGAGAGTCCCTCTCTATTTAATTGAAGGAAATCTTGCACAAGAGACTGAGATCCAATTGCTGGGATCTAGCCTAAACTGCCTCTAAAGAGGATCAAGAATTGGGTCTGAGCCTCTCTAGTTGATTAAGGGAAGAACTAAAAGAGTCTGGGACTTCAAATACCTCTGTCCAAGTCTTATTCCTAGATCTCCTCCTGCAATAATACAATTCAGAGGTAATGGTATTAAGACTGCAGCACAGGTACATCTACATGTACATGTACATTGTAGGTAGGAGTTAGGCAACGATTTCTCTCTCTCTCCAAAAAAAAAAAATCTTGTATTATTGCAATGATTCACCCCCATCTCAAAATACAACTCTGCATGTTAACTTGAAACTCTTTCAATCCCACACTGCCATGTAACGCTCTGTGACGATGGTTTCAAAATTATTCATCAGAAGTGAACGGGTTAAGAACTTATTGAGCAGAAAGCCCTCTAGGTTTAGTTTAAATTGAGAACAGGTGCATGTTGGTGGCTACACGTTATGAAAAGGAAGGAGGAAAACCTGGCCTAATCGAACAGAAACACAGGTAAGAAACCTCGTTCTGTCACCTACTTGACTACTACGGTCCCACATACTGAATATTCTGCTGCATTTCACTCTCTTATCCCCCATCCCCAGAGGTTGTTTGTACAGATGCTCACTTCACAAAATCACATTAAAGAGCTGAGAAAAGAGGATGATGGAGCACCGGGGGAACGATGGGGCGGAGCTGACACGGGATGAAGGGTGTTAGGAGACCTAACATGCTAAAAGGACAATCCCATTACTTAAGATGGTGTTTCACATGACAGGGTAGCATGTCCTCTGATTTCTGAGTAAACTACTTTTAACGCGACAAGTCTGTAAACCAGGGGGGGTGCTTCACAAAGATCCTACCTTGAACTTATCTCAACTATGGAAAGCCATTAGCATCTATGAAAACATTTTGATTTAAATCATTCATATTTTGTATTATCAAGGAGAGTTCTTTGGAATTTATAAAAAGTCTAAAATACTTGAATTTTCACTTTTAAATTATTTTATTTTAAGGCAACAAATGGCTCTTCATAATTTTTAAGTCCAACTTAAGAGTTAAGATTGACTTAGGATCTTTGTGAAACAAGCAGGAACCGTTCCCAAGTCAGATGTGATGAATTTGTAACAACATGCTCTGAGATTGAAGATAGAGAAAAAGAGGGAGGGAGGGAGAGGGGGAAAAAAAGGACAGGGAGAGAGAGAGAGAGAGAGAAAGACAGAGGTAGCGAAACAGCTAGACAGTCAAACCATGGACCTTCTTCATAGTAGGTCCATGGTCAAACATTCAAACACACAAAAAGACAGAGATAGCAAAAAAACAGAGGGTCGGGAAGATGTAGAGAGTCAATTAAAGGCACACTGTCCTACTTGTAGCTACTTGCTTCCTCTATATAGAAAACTTCCCAAATCGGTGCCTGTTGGTCCCCCATGATCCTCTTTTTCTTATGTTAAATGAGAGCTGAGTTAATGAGATAGCCACCTGTCACAATGACCTCGATGGCTCGCTGTGTGGTCTAATCCCTTCTAGCTGCAGTAGTAACGCCTACCTTTAAATGAATTCCTCTGATACCACTGTTTCTATTAACAGAATCTAAATGTGAACTTTGTGTCAAGGGCAACAGAAATGTTCTCACATTCCAACAAACAAGAAAACAAATTTAAACTATTTTGATAAACATCTGCGCAATAAATCAATGAAGTTGAAACCTTTCGGAAATGAAAATCTCTCTTTCCGACAGCTTTGTGAATCTCTCTTGGCCAACAAACTCTCTCATTTCACAAATATCCAGATGTTAGGGTCAAGGTCAAGGGTTTTGACCTACTTCTACCTCAAGTGTTTCTTTTCCTCTTTCCTGCATTTTGAGTTCTGCCATTCAATCATCACTGAACTTTATATGTAGATCTGCATTTGATAAGATATTATGCACTTTACCAATTACAAAGCCTCTGATATTCTACCTTTGATGTCAAAGCCATGCTGTAACATTTAGTAATTAAACCCATACTCCAATAAAAACTCCAATGTCAGAGTTCAAAAGGACAGGTTTGGTGCAAGATGAGCCCTTCATTTCATGTTGCAAAATCAAAATGCAAATAAGGGCTACATTCTTTTTTTTCTTCTTTATCCTAAACAATTGGTATTACATGTAGCACCAAGAGATTAGGTTCTGGTGAAAACCCAGTGCTAGGCACATCCATGTTTTTAAACACGGATATTAAAAACCAGGGTCAAACTAATTTACAATTCGCATAGAAGAACAAGAACGGGTGGGCATGCAGGGGATAATCTAGCACAAACAGTAATCTATCAAAATGTTGTCATCATTATATGAGGAGGAGTGGAGTTAGAGGACAGAGTACTATACGTGTAGGGGTGTAGTGGCCAACAGGGAATTCCTAATTAAGTCAAATTCCCATTTGATTACCGCTGAACTTGAGACCATATCATCTGCTGAGAGTCGGAATGGCATTAACTCATATACATGACACAATTTTAATGTAGTGTGAACATCCTTCTGGCTCTAATTATGTCTATTTTCAATCTCAATGAAACATTCTTGATGACTATGGGACACACTTCATCTGCTAACTCAGGGCTGAAAGCCAGAATGGCATTAAATCATATACATGTACAACTTCAATACAGTGTTAGCATCCTTCTGGCTCTAAACTGGTCTATTTTCAATCTCAATGAAACATTCTTGATGGCTATGGGACACACTTCCATCTGCTCACTCTGCGCTGAAAGCCAGAAAGGCATTAAATCATATACTTTAATGCAGTGCTAACGTCCTTTTGGCTCTAAACACATGTCTATTCTCAATCTCAAATTTCAATGAAACATTCTTGATGACCTATGGGACACACTTCATCTGCTCACTCTGCGCTGAAAGCCAGAATGGCATTAAATCATATACATGTACAACTTCAATACAGTGTTAGCATCCTTCTGGCTCTAAACTGGTCTATTTTCAATCTCAATGAAACATTCTTGATGACCTATGGGACACACTTCATCTGCTAACTCTGCGCTGAAAGCCAGAAAGGCATTAAATCATATACTTTAATGCAGTGTTAACATCCTTCTGGCTCTCAACAGACGTCAAAAGGACACCGTATGATTCCTTTCCCTCAAGGTCCAGTCAACATCTGTCGCACATCAGCTTGATGACGCCAATTAATGACCATGGCCATGTACATGTAGCAAACAAGCAAGCAATGTGGTCTGTTTGGAGGCAGAAAAGCGTCAACTCCTATCCTTTTACACATCTGCAATGTCCTTTTGGTTCCAACAGACGATATATAACGCTGCATCCATTTTTGTTTCATGAATAAATTGCATTTGATGCTACATGTAGGAATCTTTAAAAGGAAAATAAATTGAAAATCCTCAACTTGGCAACACGATTTACAAGTCATTGCTATTCCACCAAAACTCGCCTTTTTTTTAAACAAATCGGCAACATTCTCGCCTGTGTTTATTGTTTTCAGAGACATTGCATGTTATTCTATCATAGAAGTGATAAAAGAAAAATACTATTGTTGCCAATTTGAATAACAATATGCGATCAATCCTGTCCTGAAAAGGTTAAAAATATGACACCAAAGTCATCTGCCCACTCTGGGCACATTCGAACATGGAATCAATACATACAGTACGATCCCGCCTTTTATTACTACTAATGTGGGTGATGATTGAACAGGTACTGATCAATAAAAGCTGCCCTAAAGTACAATATTAATTAGTCAAAAGGGCAACGATGATAGTCTGTTAACCACCAGACCCTTACATGTATGTTGCTCTAGATGTTACTATATGTCTGAATTCAAAGACTGGACCCTACATGTATGCTATGGATAATGAGATACAAGATCTATTTCAAACTTCAAGCTTTTGCACTTAAATGGCTACATGTACTTCATCAGGAAATAAATGCTAATGACAAAAATATCTATTAATTTTAAGAGCTCTTTATTCTTATGATTTATTTCAAACTTTTACCTTTCTGTTTCCCTTATGTTTGTCCTTGCAAATAAATGAACTCATTACAAAGGTTGGTTTGCACTTCAATGGCTACTTCATCAGGAAATAAATGCTAATGACAGAAATATCTATTCATTTTAAGAGCTCTTTTCCTCTTTTGATATTAAAGCGGAAACGAACACTTACAACACCAATCATATACAAAATTACAAAGGTAAAACTATATTTATAAAATAAGCACTCGATGTTCTGTAACTTTAGAAATTGTTTCTCACGATCCTTACCTTTCCATTTCTCAAAAAGAAAAGTACAATCAACCCTGCTTTATTTACCACCTGTATAAAAAGATCACCTGTCTATAAAGACTGCATTTTCTGTGTCCCTAGAATAGCATTTTTCAAAAAATTGTACTAAAAGAATGTGTACAACAAAGACCACCTGCCTATAAATACCACTTTTCTTGTCTCAAGGGAGAGGTCTTTAACTCTTTATATACAGGTTTCACTGTATATGTCAGAAAAGATATCGAAGATCAAAATGAGTTTCATAATTTGGGGAGTCTTTTTATGTAAGGCCCCTGGTTCAAGCCTTGCCTTACCAAATGAAAATTCAGAGGATTCATTTACATGTAGAAGTATGCATATTACATAATCATATTCTGAACTCAATTTTTCTTTTCTTTTCTCCCCCCCCCCCTCCCCCACCCCCGCCACTCATCAGGTATTGTTGGTGAAACTGAACACCCCCAAAATGTGGTGACCATATTATTTTCTTGCTTATCAAATTTGTTTTGGTACATGACCCACCCCCTCCCTCTTACAAAGTACTGGATCTGTCCAATAATCCAGTTTAATAAACTTTATCTGAAAGGTAAAACTTAGTGTTTAATGTTCCTGGTAGTTTATTTACAAGTACAATGCCAAACCAATCTCATGTTGTCCTTCAGCGAAGACTGAAGAGCCTCTATAAGTTTTCAACCCTGAAAAATGATCTGATATTGAAAGAAGATGAGGTTTAAGATGACATCCTCTCTAGTCAAGTGCTTCCTAATTACTGTACAAACTCAGACCAGGACAAATTTTAAGTCTATACATTGAAATTAGATAGTGAAAGTGTATCTTTTGAAGTGGTAGGTGGCAATAATCGAGGATTAAATTCATGAAAATTAGCTGACAACGTGCAATTCACAGTATTGCTGGTAGGTTCTGGTTTCGATACTTCGGAAATCAAGATGGTCTTGACATTATACCAGCCATTTGTCAGGGCCTTTCTTGTTAAACTTTAAACTTGGCATCTAAATCAGCCAAATTGGACAATCCTTTAGGTTGTCAGACCAAAACCAGACAAATCTTTTGGTGGTTATTTACAGTGAATTTAATGTGAGCAATATTTAATCCATCAAGTGCTGAATGAGTTCATCCCCATAGGTTAATAAAGGAGCCATCCACTTCTCAGAGGCAATGGCTTAATAATAACTTGTACATGTATTTGGTGATTCCTTCTTGTTACCTTCTGGACCAAAAAAGGCAGGACTTGGAGGATGTCTGATGGACCTTTGAGTGATCGATAAAATATGGACAATTGCATATTTCATGCCTTGTTAAAGATAAGCTTGAGTTCATAGCAAAAAATGGACAGCCTTTTCTTCTTTCCCTTTCAGACAACCAATGTTTCAAAATCCTGACTGGAAGCCTGATCATTGCAGATGGGTAAATCTAATAAAAAAGTAAAAACAGAAACACACACAAAAAGCTAACCCAACATAAAAAACAATCTTTCTAACAGAGACAATGAGATTCCGCATGCATACGAGACAATCTGATTGAATTTCCGGCTGCTCAATTTCACCCAAATATAATTTGACATTTTGGAGCATAGTGGTAGGCATGACAATGCCATCAATTTTAATTTGGCTTATTTGAGTTGCTCCTCTATACGATGCCTGATTTCTTGAAGCTAGCCCATTAATATCAGTAGAAAAGTCAATCTTAGAATGCTTGAAGGCTTTTTCAATAGGGGCTCCTTGGATACATGTACACCTTTTAGTCCTGTTATGTCTAGTTGTGTATAAATCCATTATAGTAACGACCAATATACATTGAAGAAATATATCTTTCAAGAAAATGAAAAATATGAATATTATAATGTGGGTTCATCTTGTCCATTTTTATTTGTCTAGAGTCTAGACGGTGAAAAATAAGAACTGTGGCCAAATCGAGGCAGCAAAGCTGATTCATGTAGACCATTACAAAATTCTTAACTGCTTTATACGATGACCACATCACATGGAGAGGAGCTGTAACCGAGTGTACACCTGCAAACTGCCTCACAAAATGTCCCTAACGATGACTCCATCTCTGACTGTCAGATGCGACCACCGATCGACCCCTTCAGGGTGAAAGAAAGCATGCCCGAGTATGAGTCATAACTCACCACCTACAGTATATTAGCAGTGAAACGCCAATCTCCATGGGTATTTCATGCAAATGCAATCTTACTTTGCATTGTGTTGTATATTTACAGCATTGGAGACCTACATGTGCATGTAGTCTGCAATCCAAACCCAAGTGAAATTTCTTGAGAACATCGCCAGTGGTAGACGTTGAGAGCTTCATACATTGTAAATTCATCTATTCATCAAAAGGACTGGCAAACGGAACAAAATTATCATTAATTGTCCGTTCCGAGCCAGAAGGGAATTAACTCTGTCTGACTCCAAACTATTTTTGTTTACCGGTAACCACATTTTCTATCATTAAATAATATGGCCTAGACAACCAACAACAAAAAATGCAAAGCACTGCTGTGCAATATTTGGGAAAGGTTTGAGCTTTGCATCCTCACAATATATTCCTTCTACTTCAACAACCTGCTACGTAGGCCTACTAGAAAAGTACCCAAACTGCCCTCACCACAGCTTATCTCACAAGAGAGTGCCTGTCAGTTACAAGGGGACTGATGATGGAGACTACTTGGGTAAGGGAGAGCTGAGAAATGAAATTAATGAGTTGAGTAAAATATATTTCACGCATTTGTGATGACTCCATCCCTTGCACTGGGTTACCGGTATGCGGCCGTGTCGATATGCACACCTTGGTCTAGTGGTGCTCGCTCTCCATCTCTCTCTTTCTCCCACTCCGTCTCTTCTTTCTCTCACTATGTCTCTTCTCTCTCTCTCCTTCTCTCTCTAATATATCCATCTAGTCTAGTCTCTACCTCTACCTCACTCTGTCTCCATCTCTATCTAGGATCTACATGTACATGTACATATCCCTCCCTCCCTCTCTGCATCTCCATCCCCCCCCCCCCCCCCCCCCCGCCCCCCACTTTCTCTCGCTAAATAATGAGGGGATGCGAGGTATGAAATTGGTCTGACGGCACTTATTTATGTATGAGTGCATGTACTGCAGTCCTGATTGAATGACCGAATTTATGTTCAGCAATTACGGAGATGTGGTGATTTACTTTTAAAAGCCATGGGTGCAGTGTGAACTTGCAGTCAATTAAAGCATCACCTTGGGCAGTTATGACTAATTATACATGCATGTACTTTATGTATACTGTACATCAGTGCATGTAGATTTTTATCCTGAAAATATCAATGATCAACAAGAAGTGGATGAAAGATGCTCGCTCTAGTTCTAGCCATACCGCTCGTTTGCAGTCGCAAATCCTTGTCAGTAATAGTACATAACATTGCATCTCAACTAACCCTGTAAACGATCATCGCATCGGACGCCGATACCGATCCGATCAGGGGTGATCGGATAATAATTACTGATCATCTTGGATTATAATGCATACCTACATTATCATCCAAGATGGCGGCCCGCATGTTTTGCCTCTGCTCTTAGACCAATATTATTAATTTCAAAGTCATGAAAAGGCACTAAATATCAACAAACATGGTCTACAACAACTCCACATGACAAAATAATCACAGCCATGAATTTTTTTTGAGTATTTGATAGCCAAAAACTTGAAAATTTTCGTCACAAAAAAAAAAATTAAAAAAATCAGCTGATTTTTTTGGTCGCTCTTCCGATCCGATACCGATCAAAGGTGCGAGGGTATCGCTCTGATCTTCCGATCCGATCAGAGCCCCAACTTACAGGGTTAATCTCAACTACATGTAAGAGACTATACCGACTGGAGGGTCTAGTGCATCCCATAGGCTCTGTACTTAAGCTGCTCTTATTTGACGAAGCCAGAAAGACTGACACTGTCAGAGCTACATGTAGGCTCTGCTCAAGACTTTATGAAATTGTGTTTAAGTGTCCAATTATGGCCTGTGCCCTCCAGACTACTCTGCAACTATGGAAACAAAGCAAGGAAACATAATTTAATCTACAAACACCGGTAGCTTTGTGCCCGGCTTTGAGCATGCTGGCTTATTGCAGTCCCAGCCTAGTCACCAATATAATCCACATGTTCCAATATTGGAAAAACATGCACTAGGCCATGTGATCTTAAAAAAGTGGTTTTCTATTTGCATCATGGATCGATGCGGGATGGGACATGTGCTGTACATTAGCACATTAATACTGCCTTTACTGGCTGTATTCCCATAATGGAGCTTTAGTTCAATTAGAATTGATCGCTGGAGCTCTTTCGTGCTGCGCAAACACGTTTCATGAGTATCCCTTTTATTAGTTTTTAACCCGATTCCATTGCTTGTTTAAAGATAATTAACGGCTTTATCTTTGGTCAGGTAATGTTATTTACTTAGGCTTTCAAATGAATCATGTATGTGTTTTTTCTAATGGGTCACAGATTTCATTATCGGAACATTAACTGGAAATAAGCTAACAAATATTCTTTTAGATCTGAAGCGCTAAGCCGCTATACCGAAAAATTCTGCAGACATTTTTGTGCACAATACTTCTTGTTCCCCTTAACTTTGTAGTTTACACAATACAAGTACTTGTCAAATTGGTGATGAACCAACTGAAAATATATTTATATATGGCATACATGTATATTGTCATATGTTAAGAGTTCTCATAAATATAATCTTATAAAAATCTTTGAAAAAGTATGCATTTGAGTAGAATTGTGTTATTGTTGTCCCAAAATAAATATTCAGTCAATTTTCCCCGAACCCCTGTAGCCACTCACTTTTAAAAAAAAATTAAAAAACATGTGATCATATAAACTAGTTCATTGTTTATTTCTTTGCTTCTATTCTTGTGGTTGTAGGATTTGGTTGTTTATTGTGACTGAAAAAAGAAAACCCAAAAGTCACAGGTCCATGTAGCCCTTGGTAGTGGAGGGGTCAACACCACAAACACACTTGACCTCTCTAGGCTACAAATACAGACCTTTTGATTTGAAGTTTTCTTATTCATACAATGGAATATTCAACCCTGACACAAGTGATATGAATGTGACCATTTAATCCAAATATGAGGACATATCAGTATGAAAAAATATGTTATTATTCAAAGGAGCTTTTTTGTTTTAATTTCCAACACCTGTATAATACTGTACAAGTTAGATAAACACATCACTTGCTATAGTCGTGCTCGCGCTCTCTCTCCCTCCCTCCCTCCCTCCCTCATTTTACATTTACATTGAACTGTTCAACAAGATGGTATCTAGAGTTTTCTGTCGGTTTATACAAAGAAAGATTTATTTCTGTGCAGAATTCTTTGTCAGCACAATAAAAACAGGTCTGATTGTGTAGGCTGAAGCCGACCCTACCTGTAGGGTTTCAACACTAGAGAACCATGTTCAAACAAAGTACTATGGTGGTAGAGTTAAACACAGAACAGAGCTTTTAGGCAAATTTTTAGCTGCATGATTCATAGCAGGTCACACAGACCACAGTACCTAGTCAGTGTACCTTCATTTATGTACAGACCTTCGTTTATGTGCACCCACAAGATGTGTACAATGCACCCAAGAATGATGGAGAACTGTTTGGCATTGGTCGATGATGGACAACGGAGCATTCACTGAAGTAGATTTATTATACATAACTTGCAGCGTATTTCTAACCCACAGCACACTATACTATCCATTTACATCATGTATGATCTGATTTTGGAAAGAATTTGATTTGAACATCAAAACTTGTAAATAAATTTAATGATTAAGGTTCTGAATAGTCATGAATATTTGGAGGTTGCAAGCTTCCGTTTAGGAGCAGGAGGAAATGCAAAATTTGCTAAAAATAAATACGGTAGTGATTTCAGACCAGTTGTTAAATATATTTACTTCAGGTATACAATATGAAAAGGATCTGGAAATGAAATAAAAAGGGGTCTGTTTATAGACAGGACTATACAGTGTATACATTTATTTTAGTTTATATTTTCAAATTTGATTTATTGAAATACTATTGTGGTCATTTCCACCACTAGCCTGTAACTGCAAAAACATATGCACATTGTTTCCGCAACATTTCTTTGTTCAAAAGGTCATGTCATTCAACAAAAATGTCACTTTCTCCTTGAAAAGTTGGGTAAATAACCATTACAAACCCCCTTTGTGTTTAATCAGTGCTACCATGCAAAATGTTTATTTTGACCTTGCTGACATCATTTGAGAATATTCACTGAAGGGAGAGGGGGGGCTGAAGGGAGGGGGGCTGAAGGGAGGGGGGCTGAAGGGAGGGGGGCTGAAGGGAGGGGGGCTGAAGGGAGGGGGGGCTGAAGGGAGGGGGGCTGAAGGGAGGGGGCTGAAGGGAGAGGGGGGGGGCTGAAGGGAGGGGGGCTGAAGGGAGGGGGGCTGGAGGGAGGGGAGAATTTTAGTTCACACTTTTTGTTGGGGGAGCCCTTCAGCCAAGTTTGTTTTTCAGCACCTGGTGAGCTGTGTGACACTTGACCCTTTTCCTTCTGTACACATGCCATTGTGGTGACCAACATTGGAAAGGGCGAAGG
Source organism: Strongylocentrotus droebachiensis (assembly GCA_035222895.1). Classification (NCBI taxonomy): domain Eukaryota; kingdom Metazoa; phylum Echinodermata; class Echinoidea; order Camarodonta; family Strongylocentrotidae; genus Strongylocentrotus; species Strongylocentrotus droebachiensis. The sequence continues at coordinate 82,687 of JAVYIG010007592.1, forward strand.
TCATATTGACACATGTAAATCATGGTTCTGAGTAGAAACATGCATACATACTGTACATGTAGGTCTGGCCAGACCTGCAAGTATATTTCAAAATGAAAACTTAATTTTCTTCATTATCATAATATCAGACTTCCCTTATATTATATTTTTCTGGACTGTCTTGATCTCGGCTGTCAGAGGGGAAACTCTGCTGCACAAAAAAAGTTAAGGAACATGACAGTTGGCCTAAATTCAGCCCAGAGAGTGAGAGAGAAGGAAAAGCTGGATGTCGTTGTGCGCTACTGTGAAAATAACCAGGGATATCCACAAGATTTCCTTTATTTCCTCACCTGGTAGGACTTGGGTCCCTTACAAGGCGAAGTCAAGTCTGGAAGTAATACCTACCCTCTTTTTTCTTTTTTCAACGAGTATAATAATGTACATGTTGGCATGGCTCCATAGTCCACACACTTACTTTGTTTATAGGGGGTCTGAATTATGCATGAGACCTATGCAATCATCTTGAAATTGTGGGGGGTCTGGACCTGAATTTTGGGCGAGCTTTTATGTAGATTCATATTAAAGATGCAGATTATATTACAGGACTCCCCTTCATGACTTGGCCTGGCCAACATGTACAGTGATTTTACTTTCTGCATGGGGCATTTAGTTCTTTTTTCATAAATTTAGGCAAGTGGTTTGGTACTTTAGTTATCCTCATAAAATTAATATAGACCTTGAACACTGCATTTCATTCATTAATCTACCACTTCTTTTTTTAAAGTAAATAAATACAGTGGATTGATATCATGCATGATGTAGCCTGCAGCATACAGTACATTCAAAATAATTCCATATTAATAATTGCAGGAATCTCAAATCAAATCCTTTCTGGGAATGACATAATACTAACAACCATGTGACAACTGACCAATAGTATAATCTAAATGAAATATACATTTACAAGTGAGTATCCCTTGAACTGTTATCCAAATTACTGACTACTCCAGCCGCATAATAATCTTTTGGGAGCAGGATGTAATCTAGGGTACGTTATATCAGTGACCAGTAAACAAGTACAACTGAAGGTCAACAGTGAAACTAATTTTGATATTGCATTGCAATTTAGATGAAGGCCTACATGTACGATATATTGTTTTGGACATGGATAATTTTGTTGGCAAAAGACTACATGCGAAAACAAATAATGAAATCCCAATTAGTCATCACAACTGAAGTATATTTTATCAAACTTTCCATAGATACATTAGAATTCTTATATTTTTATGTTTTATTTATCCATTTCTTCATTTTCTAATTCTACACTTTACCTGAGCTAAATAATTTAATTATGTTTTTTCCGCCATAGATTACAACAGCTGTATTTCATCAATACTGATCTTTGTACAGGAAGACATTTTGATCAAACATAATTTGATAAGAAACAGAAAATATATCTATATTTGAAGACATCATAAAATATTACCAAAGAGTACATTGTAGCAGGGAGGTGGAAATATTGTATTTCCACCTCCCTGATTGTAGACATGAACATGTACAGTGTAGGCTATGCATTAGAATGCATACATTCATTCCTACATTTTCTTCCCCTGGGTTTTTATGCCCGAGCTAAATTGAGAGAAAATGGAGGTTGTGAAAGGAGAAAGAGTGGAGAAACAAGAGAAAAACCGAGCGCCGCCTCCCTTATTCACTTTTCAATTCGATCGTCGTTTGCAGGTGTAGGGCAAGAAGATTGAGCATTCTCCTGTTTCAGGGCATCGAGAGTGGAGCGCAGAAACTTCCTCAAAAATGCCTCAGCAGTCGTCGGAAATAAACTGCAGGATTGAATGTCAATCAAAGGCAGTAAATTCAACGAGAGGGGCTCTTTATAGGCCCCGGTTTTGTCTTACTGCTCTGCATCGAGCACGGGTAGGACAGCGAGAGAAAGAGAGAGAGACAGAGACAGAGGGAGAGATATATGGACGAAGAGAGATAGGGATAGAGGTCAGGTTTTATTATTCATTCATAGCGCGGGTGATTCATTCATAAATTGGACACACTATCCCGTCTCTCCAGATTGCTAAACAGCACTGCCCGGAGAGGGTAATAGAAAGACACTATGCCGGGGATCTGAGAAATTTACCTGATTTGCAGAGTAATATTAGCCGGGCATTAGCATGGGAGTTAGAATGGGTGTGCAGTGAATATCACCAGTGGACTAAGGGTTGTATGGGTGGAGAATAGATGAGTTAGGGTATAGAAACGAGATTCAATTAGGTCAAATTGAATAATGACATTTTGATGTTTCTCATGGTCATTGTAGTTATGATCCCTATAATCAATTTAGGCTATTCAATATCATTATGTGACAGCAGTTCATACAAGTGCTATTGTGCTACTGCTTTATGTCGAGAATCAATATCGTGTCTAGGAAAGTAACAGGGGTTTAGGGGTTTAGGGGTTTAGGGGTTAGGGGATCAAGCCCCCACTTAATTCTCACAAGGTATTTAGAAAATAAATGCAAGAATCCTTAAGCCCTGCCCAAAAAATATATTTTCTAGAACTGTTCCTGGTGAGGATTGCGTAATAGTGGTCTACTAGAGGAACAATAGAAATTGTGTCATCAGTGTTACTGTATAGTATGTCCACACTATCTGTTATTTATGTAAAGTATGTACCGTTGGAATTAGTTTCACTTTTAGTCTGACTCAATTACTTCCTCAAACACCATCAATTGCATGATGCCCTTAACAAATAATAAAAGATAGCCCAGTTCTAATGAACTCTTTATAGAAAGTCTGACAAATGAATCTTAATCATGGTGCGGAGTTTGACGCAAGCATTCCAAGCAACTACTGTTTCAGCTGCCAATTCTTAAACCCTGACCTGAACACATGTAGGCCTACATTATTATATGTGAGAGATATATTGTGCAGACTCTGGAGAGGATTGAATATACATGTACATGTATGATGACAAGCCTTACATTATTCTATTTTTAATTATAATTACATGTACAATATAGTTTTCCTTAGTTTTCCTTAGTTTTTCAGCTACCATTCAATATTCATAACAGGGCCATAACAGGGTCATTTTCTACAATTTGCAAAAACAAAGTTGTTGAACACAATGTGGATTTTAATACATTTTGAAAAATAAAAAATAAAATGAACTACATTTAAATGGAACCATGTGCACCAAGAATAAAGACAACATCAAAATTAGAGTTTTTCTTGATAAAAACTTCAAACTACCAGTTCCCTGCCTTTGAACAAAAACAATCAATCCATGAATAATGCAAGTTCTTTGTTTCACCAGACTGGTTCCTGGTTCCACAATAACCATAGTCTAAACAACTGGGTTTTCAGTGTTCCTGTTTAGACTGGAGAGCCGACATCAATTGCCACCTGGAAGTATTTCAGACTAAACTCTCTCGAGGAGTTTCTTCCTGTCCAGCAGAGTCCCTTCTGGCCAATTACATGGACATGCCAGCAGTGCCCCATCACCTTAACCATTTCCACAAACAATCCACTCATTTAGACAAAGACCATGACAACTGATCAAAACCACAACAGGATTTCTCTCCCATTGTCTTTTGGCCTAATAGCCTTGGAATAGTTGGAGTACAGGAAACAGTAATGATCTGTTCTCTAAAACCTTTATCCCCCTCTCTCTCCCTTTACCACCTTCTCTCTCTCTCTCTATTTCCAAGTTTCCAATTATAAATAGATTTGGTTGAGGGTCAAATGAGTGGTGATTGGGTCATCCGATAATAGGATAGCTTGAGACTATGACAATGAAGAGTGGCAACTGTAGCCAATCCAGGGGCACCCCCCCCCCCCCTCCCCCACCAGTATAAAATAATGTCACTACTTATTTGTCCCTGTCAGAGTATTTTAATCACAGTTTTGATTGTTATCTGTGGTACCCCACCCGCGCTGAACAAGTTTGGGATATTTAAAGGTAATACAAAGTTTTGGTACGGGGTCATGATTTTGGTTCAAATGAACATATTGGAAGCATATACGATCCTACAATATTCAGTGATCGTTGTCGCGGTCGAAATCGACTCTAAAGTTATGAAATTGTAAATAATAAACACTTTATGTTGAATAGCTCCCTCTCAAGGTCAAGATATTAATTAATCTATAAAACAATGTTTATTGACTAAAATTGACTGATTAGCTATTCTCGTTCGGAAATTATATACCACAACTACATACTCTGAGATTTTCATGGTCGCAGCTACCATTGTACGGCCGTAGGAGCTATTTGAAATTTATCAAAATTTACCGGGAGCACCGGTAAATCTTTATATTCAATTTTTCTCGAAAGCAGAAGTGTTTTAGGGGCTAAAATTTCTGGTGTTTTTAATACATCCACAGGGGCATCCAAATATATTAAAATTGTAAAGAATCACTATCCACCCATTTTTCAAAATTTCCCAAAACTTTGTAATACCTTTAAGGAAAATGTTGGTAACTGAAGGTTTTTTTTTCCTCCACTTCCTACCCACCCCTCCCGAACCTTCTTTGCAATTTGAAACTGAGCAAGTTCAGGATACATCACGGCAGAGAGAGACTGAGAGAGAGAAAGACTGACAGAGCAGAGAGAAAGAGATACAGACTGACAGAGAGAGAGAGAAAGACAGAGACACAGAGAGAGAGACACACAGAGAGAGAGAAAGACAGAGACACAGAGAGAGAAAGAGAGAGAGAGAGAGAGAGAGAGAGAGAAACAGAGAGGGAGAGAGAGAGAAAGAGAGAGAGAGAGAAGAAAAAATATATCAAGATGCAACTTTTTTCAAAAACAAACTTACCATTATCCCAAACACCCCACTAGAAAAAGTTATTTACATTTTAAGATTAAATTATGTAACCGTGGTAACTGTAAGAAAGTAATAATGTTGGTGACATGCAGTATGTAGACATGTACATGCTTATTTCATAAGCTTGTAGGCCTACAGTAAATCTTGATGCAAGTATGAATGCACCCATTCATATGGGTACATGCACAACACAAGGTATTGTGTAGACTATACAGGCTTTACTATCCATGGTGAAGTGCATGCACTAAGTCATCATCTTAGGAAGAAAGAAGCACATACACAAATGAATACAGAATATCTTGACAAAGATGGTAGTTTTTTGTTCATATGTAGCAATGAAAGTTTTATGCGTTTCACTATCACTGTTTCTGTGTTTCTGTATGGGGTTGGGGGTTAATAGATTATAAACCATTAGAAAATAATAATTCATGGTATCTGGATATACTAAAAGAATCCAAACAAATACCAATTAAAATTTAGGCCATGTTAATATTTTCCATTTGCTACATTGATTTAAAATAAAGTCCAGAAATAAGAAGTTGATACATGATCATAAAAATATAACAAATGTAATCAGTTTAAGTTAACAGATAAGCATGACAATGATCTTAGAGTAAGAACACATGCTAATAATCTTGTTGTTTCTTTCTGGTTTCCTTGTGTGTTTTTTTCTACTGAGAAAGTGGAGAGCTAGCCGGAGCTGAGAGAGGTAACTTACTTGCGATTGCATTTAGAGGAACGTCATTGGCACTAAATCCTTTATCTCGATATGCATCCCGTGTCTCTGTACATGCCCCTGTCGCTGTCCCTAGGGCCGCTCTATCTTGTCCTGCTGTCAGCCCAAATGCTGCTATTAATGCACAAAAAGTGCAGAGAAGTTCCCTGTACAACGCCATGTTTTCTTTGACAAAATCCTAAATATGTGGTCCAAATAATACTGAGAGCAAATATATGATGGTGTGCCGCGATGGAAGCTGTACACGAAACGGTGTGCAGTTTCGCGTCCGTGTGTTTTGTTCGAATTCCGTTCTCAACGCATGTACATGCAGACGCCAATGTACCAGCCGCCAGTAGTACGTCTATCCACTGTACACACCGCCCTGTGTGGCCCGTACCTTCACTTGCAGAAGTGATGCAAACGACCGCTTAGAAAGCCTGAGTTAGGTCCTCGCATTCCGGTCCTTATTTCCCAAAGATAAATCCACAATCGCTCCTGAAGAATATCCGAATGTAGAAATCAGTTCCTCTTTATGAACATCTTTGATTCGATTCCAATTCTGAAGAAAAAAAACGTCTGTGGCAAAGAAACCTTCCGCGGTATCACGACTCAAATGAAGCCACTCAACATCTACACATTTTCCGGAATATGAGAATACGGGCACGCAAATTACGGTAGTACGGGTACCTGTGATAAGGTATATGGGGGGAGAAAGCCGAAAGCAAGGGGTACATTCACGGGAACAGAGATAGAGCGTGCATTGCTAACAATGCATGTGAATACTAATCGCTAATCCATCGGGACGACTACACAGTGTTCGCGGGGGTGTTGTTTTACACAATTTATGGAGGGACGTAGCTCATAACTTTCACAGTCGTGTTCAAGACAGTGTTGAGATTGTAAAAGTGTTCTCTTTTATTTTATTGAGTACTCATTAATAAAATCATCATGCTTTCGAATTTATAAATAGCTCTCGAAACACATTATGTAATATGATTTGGGAAAGCAATGTAACAATATGCAATAATATCACTGTTTAACTTAATGGAGAGGCGTACTTTCACAGAATTGAGTTTATAAAAGTGTTCTCTGTCATATTTGGAGGACTCATTAAATACAATCATCATACTTTCGAATGTATAAATAGCCCTTGAAACGCATCTATTAAATATGACTGGAGAAAGCAATGTAACAATATGCAATAATATGTATTGAACTCGTTTTACAATTTATGGAGAGGCGTAGTTCATAACTTTCACAGGATTAAGACTAAAAAGTGTTCTCTTTCATTTTATTGAGTACTAATTAATACAATCTTCATGCTTTCGAATGTATGAATAGCTCTCGAAACACATATATGTAATATGGTTTGAGAAAGCACTGTAACAATATGCAATAATATGTATTGAACTTGTTTCACTTTCTTTTCACGAATTATTTCGGAAATTATTTTGGCTAAAATGCTTGGTAGGCCTATATATGTAATTGATTTAGGTCTACAACTAATTGATTAATTATTGATGCGTTGTTGCTCTGCCTAGTTTTTGTATTAAATGCTAGTTTATTAATTAAATGCTGTTGTAAAGTTGGATCTTTCCTAGTAGAAATATAATGTTTAAGGATATGGATATATTTTAGTTTTACAACATTTCTGAAATATATGAGAATAGGCGTATTTATTGAAATTTTCCAGAGAATTGTCATCAAATACAATCGCAAAACACCCATCAAATTGTAACCCCTTAAGTATTTTGAAGTGCGATAGGAAGTATAAAAATTAAGTTGTTGACAATGTAAAATAAATCAAATTGCGTTTATGATGTAAAATTCACGATGTAAAAAATTATTTCGTAAGAGAAGCAATAATAACAAGCTGTACACTTCCAAATGGGTTTATTGTACAGCCATCATAAGTCCTTTCCGCTTTGAAAAAAGAATTACATTTCAAATTTGATCTGCTTTATATATCAAAAGTAGGCATAGGCCTACTTTACAAAAAGCACACAATGTACAACGAACACATACTATTCTAGAAGGGAAAACCATAACATTGAGGATGAAACAGATCTGGAATTCAGAGACTTTAAACTACAAACAATTTCTATTTTAGGGGAAATGTTCGTGGTCTGTGTATGGTTTTGTTAGAAAGGAAATCGCATATAGTACAAACCGCGAAATTTATCGTTTTGATGGAAATATATATTTAAGTATTTTTAGAAATGGAACATTTAAATTTGAATGAATTAGAATTCTATATAAATAGATAACAATTTATGAAGAAAACTTTAATAATATGCTTTGTTAAGATTTAAATTAATTACAGATAACCTACCGGTATGTACATACTGTAATGACAGTGAAGAAACAATTCTACATATATTTTGTTACTGTACTATTTATTCAAACGAAATAACAATAAAAATAAATTGTTTGGGTTTCATGGAAATAAAATAGTGCCCTCAACTGTATTATGATTATAGTAAGGAAAGAATTGTTTGCAGCCAAATGCAAACAGTGTTTGCCAGTTTTTGAACACATAATATCAGCGATAAAGTGTTATTATGATATGGAAAGGAATATACGTAAAACAAATCTGAAAGAAAAAAAATTATGAACAAATGGTTACCTTTTACGAAATGTTTCTGATTGTTTATTTATTTCTAAATTATTTTGCCGAGTAAATCTGTGATATTTTAAAAATGAAAAGCAATTTGTAACTGATATATATCAATGTATGTATATCTCTTCTTGTATGCATATGTAAATGATATTATTTAATAAAGGAACCCTGTGGAAGGGAAAAAAGTAAAAAAAATAATAACAATATTGAATATTTATTAAAAAATCCGTGAATCTCTGGCTATGGGTCCTCAGGAAATTGTCAATGGTACAACTATACAGGTCTGGTTTTATTGGAATTGAGATGGAAAATTTCATATTTTCAAATTCAAGATATGACTATAATCGTGTCTTCCTCTTCTTCTTTTTCTTCTCCCTCCTCCTCCTCCTTCTCTTTTTTTCTTCTTCTCATTCTTCTTGTTCTTATTATGTTGCCCTGCCCTGAAAAAATCTTCAAGGTAAAAGGATTATATATGTTTTGAAAGAACATCGGATTTTTTTTCCATTACATGTTTCCCTTCGTGGTGGTAAACTGGTTATTTTGTCCTGACGCTTATATACCATAAGTTGCCCCCCCCCCCCATCATCCATTTAAAGGTATTACAAAGTTTTGGTATGGGGTCATGAATTTGGTTCAAATTAACATATTAGAAGCATTTGCGTTCCTACAATATACATTGATCGTTGTCGCGGTTGAAATCGAGTCTAAAGTTATGAAATTATAAATAATAAACTCTTTTTGTTGTATAGCTCCCTCTCAAGGTCAAGATATTAATTTAGCTATGAAACAATGTTTCTTGACTGAAATCGACCGATTAGCTATTCCCGTTAGGAAATTATATATCCCAACTACATATTCTGAGATTTTCATGGTCGCAGCTACGATTGTACGGCCATAGGCGCTATTTGAAATTTATCAAAATTTACCGGGAGCACCGGTAAATTTTTATATCCAATTTTTCTCGAAAACAGAAGTGTTTTAGGGGCTAATTTTGTTAGTGCTTATAATACATCCACAGGGGCATCCAAATATATCAAAATTGTAAAGATTCACTATCCACCCAATTTTCAAAATTTCCCAAAACTTTGTATTACCTTTAATCTATGTGATCCATCAACTAATAATCTATATATTTATTTACTACTATAGTACTAAAGAAAATCAAATCCAAATCGCTGCAGAAACACTGATACCAAATTACTGATAAATACTAATACCTCAAAGGATAGCGCCATTCTGGCATAGGACAAACCATCAAAATAAAAAGGTAATTAAATTGTCAGGAATATACTAGACAATTCCACTTAACTCGAATTAACCCTTTGTTTGTGCCATGTTACTGTAATTCATATACTACTAATTACAAAAAAAATTAGGTAGAAAGTTATCAAAAAATGATGAAGAAAATTGAATGTCGGACCATCAACAACTTAGGGCAATTAGTTGTATTCAACTTGAGTGGTGTCCTACTCAATTATGAGCATCTCTTACTACAAATTGAGCAAAAAATCGTAGGATTTTGCTTGTAACTGGGCAAAATTGGTCTAACACAAATTAAACACATGTTGTTGTTTGTATTATTGGCGTTTCATTCTTTTTTAGAACATTTACGCATGTTGGGTAATATTTATTTCATATTACGGTACGCTATACTATCCTAAATACAACATGACATAGCCTGAATTCAAGTTGCGGTCAATATTTCGCTTTTAAAGCCTAAAGGCAGCAGCGCGTGTAATATGCGTGTAAAATCAGGCAAAGAAAATGTGACAAAAACAACTAATCGCATCATTAATGGATGGTCCATGCAAACCAACTAATCTGATCAGTCATCGTTAATGTACGCTCCACCTCCCAACGACATCCTTTTAGTGAATAAAAAGAAGAAGAACAAAAGCCCAATACGTAAAAGGCCCCCCTCATTCAGCTCCAACTCTATCGGAAGTTTAATCCAGAGGAAACTGAAAGAGGGGGTAATTAAGGGTGCATTTAAAGGGGTATTACTAGATTGGGTATGAGATTAGTGGTGATGAGGGGGTAGGAGATGCACCTCTTTCGGTGTCATTCACCTCAATTCCGGGTGGTCAGTCTCTGCAGTGTCCAGGTGGTCAAGCGAAGTCATGTTTCTTGAGAATCCGTGGGCGTGACTTGACCAAAATCGATACACTTGGCCGAAGTCGATTTGTTTCTTGTGTTTATACTGTATGTAAATCGGGCCATTAAGGAAAGTAGGAGATGTTCTTCAAGTTGTAAAAGGCAAGGATTGAAAACCGTGATCGCTTTTACTTGAAACTGGATGATGGGGTTGCAATGTTTATGTTTTAAGCTCATTAGCTACCTTTTTGTTTATTCTAGAAGCCCCCCCCCCCTCCCCCCGCGCGCACAATAAGAAAACGCGAAAAAAAGACAAGATGACGTAGGTTGCGTTTATCTAGCAAATTTTTGGCTAGAATCAGGTTTCTCAAACGTATTTCAGGCAAATTTAGAAGTTGATAAACGCAAAGCCTTTTTTAAAGGGCTTTAGATATGGGCATATCTAAAGACGCAAAAAAGTGCGTTTTGTATGTGACATACAGCCAGAATCACGTTTCTGAGAGATCGATAAACGCAAAGCTGTTTTGAACCTCACATACAAATAGGACCACCCAGGTGTTGTGTACAAGCATGTGTGTGAAGTTGACCTTCGAGAAACTGTCTGCTTCCCGGGTCAAAACAGTTGGGCAGACACAAGGCCTTTATTGTGAATCGTGAAGAGTAGATAAACGCGACATCCCGCAAATCACGATCGTATAGTGGGGTATGATAGTGGGGTTCGATAGTGGGGTACGATTATGTACATAATTTTATCTAGTGGCAAGCCTAGATAAACGCGCCCGTAATCGTGTGAAATCCATTTATGGGTAAGTGTATCTACATGACATTATAGTGATATACTTGCACCCAAACTATGAAGTTCTTCATATCATTGGCGTAGTCAGCTTTTTCATGAAGTGGGGGCGGTCAGGGGGCGGGTTTGATCTTCATACGAATGTGCCCATTTTAAAATTACACAGGATATTTGCAGACGACATGGCAACACAAATATGAACTTAGTGGCAAATAATTTCTGAATCATCAGCGCTAAATTTGATATAGGTTGAGTTTGTGAGATATTGATTTTTATTTTTATTTAGAATAAAAACGCTGAGAACGGTCGCAAGTATTCAAAAGGTGCATCGCGTGGATGTTACATGCGGCGGGAATTTCTCCTAAAGTCTTAGAATGCCTATCAATATCATTATTCAGCAATTGCAACTTGTACTAAAGCTATAATTTTTTAACGTAAGCATAAAACGGTAGCAATTACTTTCGAAACAGTAACCTAAGTCAATATCAATACCTTCTATATTCCATGCAGAAATCATGTTCGGATTAACTAATATGCCATTATCATTCGAATATTTTCAATAGGTGATGCAAAAGGTCATTGGAATTTAAGGTTGCTTTTTTTCGAAAGCAGTTGCTATCATGTTGTATTCAAAACACCACTCTCACCCGACAACTTGATCATGATGACACTGAGGCCATCTCAAAATCATTTGTCAACTAGATCTGGGCGTATCGATATTTTTTTTTAAATAGACGGGCATGGTTCAGATTTTTTCGGGAAAAAAAGACAAAGTTTGTTTCCACTTTTTTTAAAGTGCCTTTTTTTTTTGGTTAAAGGGGCGGGGGCACATTTTACACTTTGGGGTTGATAACCTGATTTATGAGACCTTTTTTTTTTTTTTAAAGATTGGCACATGACAGTTCTGCCAGTGACCTACCGCATGTGACATGTTTATTTTGTTTTTTATATTTTTTTCAATAGTTTTTTTTTTAAATTGATTCCAAACAATACAAATCAATCTTAGAAATAAAATGGTTCTGCACCCCCCCCCCCCCCACACACACACACGCACATACACATCCGCCATTGAGCTAGTGGGATCTTCTAACGCCGGGTTCAACTATTACGAAACCCCATGCAGATAACCCAATGCCATGGCTGATGAGTAATTGAATTATCGGACAGATAATTAACCTTTTAAGCATGTGATTATTCGTCCTTTATTTGTGTCCACTTTAGGTCATTTGTGCACACAATATCATTGTTTAGCCAAGGAAATGACGAAGAAAACGCTATCACAGGTTTCCTCAAAACACCACAAATGGTCCTCCGAAGAGGAAAATCCAAAGAACAAACATTATTTCCAAACAATACACTAAGCTCACTAGTTATTGGACACCTTATACGCCTACTGGTTATTTACACAACGGAATCAGCCAATCAGACGACGGGTTCTTTATTGTGAGGTCAGACCCTAAGTATGCCAGGAATGTCTGCGAACGGTGTAAGCTGGACTTGTCAACTTTGACCCTCCCCAAAATATTGAAAGACTTGAATAGTGTCTGACTTTGCAATTGCATAGGGTTTATCCTAATTCGTTTGGTGCTTCTTGTTGAAATTCTGGGACGAGCGATTATTTTCTGTGGGTAAACACCCCCTCCAAACAATTATGTAGATAAAACAAACCAAATAAACTCATATATCTTATGTTATTGGGTTTTTCAAAAAAATGGCGGGGGGCTCTTATAACTCATTTTGATATTGTACAGACTTCAAGAAAAGGAAGAAGTTTGTTCAAAGAGCAACAATAAGTCTAACCACGTCTCTCCCATGTCCATGGTATAACAATACTCAACTCAAAGCCTCTGAAATATCTCGTACACATAAACGTATTAAAGATAGACTCATACGTTATTATTATTTTTTGTTTTTCTTGTCTCTTCTCTCTATACTAGATATTCATTTCACATAATTATCTTATCACTTACATATTCATTTACTTCAATTACTCAACCCAATTTTTTCCTCCGTTCATCTTCTCTACATACAAGTCTTCCATCTCACCTGGTATGTTCCTTTGTTCTCTTCTCATTCTTTATTCATGGTCTTAGGTATTTCTACTTCTTACTTATCTTTGGTTCTCTTCTCCATTTCCTTTTGAATATTCAGTCTCCTATTTTGCTATTGGTTTATGATGTAAATCAATTGAATGTACTTTGCTTAAGAGTGTTCAGTATGATGCTGCATAGCAGCCCTGCACTGGACATCTTCTAAGTGAGTCGTATTGATTTAGGGCTCTGCTACTTTTAAGTAGAACATTTAGGAGAGAGGATTTATTTGAGTATGACAGTAATTTTAAGATGATTGGTGATTGATGATGGAGGTGCCCCCCCCCCCCAAAAAAAAAAAAAAAAAACCGCCGGCCAAAAAGAGAGAGAGAGAGAGAGAGAGAGAGACTGAGAGAGAGAGAGATGGGGAGAAAAAGGAAGAGGACGTAGGAAGAAAAAGGAGCAGACATAGAAACATTTTTTTTTAATCCAGACAAGGATTAATAGTCGTGAACGGTATACAGATCGTCTACTTTCTATAATAATTTAATGAGACGTCAAAGCTTCCGCGCTTTGCGCGGAAGGGCGGAGACTGAATTCAGACAAGAATTAAGAGTCGAGAAACGGCAAAGCTTCTGCGGTTCGTGTGGGAGGGGAGGGGGGGGGGGGACTGAATTCAGACAAGGATTAATAGTCGAGGGCACAATCAACAAATCGTCTTCTTTCTCTAATAATTCAATGAAACGTCAAACTTTCCGCGCTTTGCGCGGAAGGGGAGAAACTGAATTCAAACAAAGGTTAAGAGTCACGAATTATTGTACAACGAATCGTCTTCTTTCTCTATTAATAATTTAATGAAACGTCAAAACTTCTTCGCTTCGCGCGGGAGGGGAGGGGGGGGACTGAATTTAGACAAGGATAAAGAGTAGAGAATGGTACAACGAATCGTCTTCTTTCTCTATTAATTTTAATGAAACGTCAAAGCTTCTGCGCTTAGCGCGGGAGGGGCGAATATCCCACCCACTAGGGAGCGCACCGCGGCACACTATGCGTGCTCACTACAGCCCCATAAAAAGGCAAGGAGGGACTTAACAGCACCCACCGCACCACGCATTATGTTGTTGTTGTTGTTGCTGCTTTTTCTTCCTTATGCCAAAGAAAGAAGAACGAAATAACGTTGATTAGGCACTCACCATACAACCATTTGTTTTACTAAGGAGATAAAAGGACAATGACTAAATTGTGAATGACTGTATATTTTCAACTGTTTTAAATGTTTTTAATGGAAAAGCTGAATTGAGAAAAAAATAAACAGAGTGTGAATCTTTAATTTTTAGCAGGATACATTAATCTTGCAGTTATACATAAATAGGTAGGCCCATACAGGAAGCATTGTGTATAGTTGGAAATCAGATGAAGTTTTAGTTAGTTGCTGGTAGTAGGGAAATAAAGACTTTTCAGACTTAGTTAATTAGGTCCCCGAGGAACAGATCAACCTTGTCGGTGGATCTGAAGCAAATGATCCTTTATCTTCATTTCATTTCATCTTCTAGAATATTCCATGTAAACTAGTTTATTGTTTTGATTTCTTTATGTTTCATGTCAGTGTATTTCATCACTTATGATCGTAAATAAATCCAACCAATAAACTAACTGAGCTCAAGTTTTCTACCGACGAGAAATCTTGATGCGCCCTCTCTCGGCCGATTACAGGGCATTGGAAAGTGGACCCCACCCCCCCAAAAAAAGTTTGAAATATGAGAAGCTTTGCGAATCTCGAATTAGCAGATTGGTTAGGGGATTGTGAGGTAATCGCGGATAATTCTCATGTTTACCCTGTACAATATATCATTAAAAACATCCAACCTTGATGGCAAAATAATTAAGATGGAAGCAGAAAATCAGAAAAATAGACTGGTGAAAGTGTAATTGAAATCGGACAAAAATTGAGAGAGTTATGAATTTTTGACATTTGTAATCACTAGAGGTCTGGGCTCTTCAAATAAGCTAAATCGGTAATGGTCTCTGTCTCATTTAATCGAACAAACACAATGCCAAAATGTCAAAAACAACAATGTACAACTCGAGAGGGTCTTTTCTCTTTGGAGGACCTAAAATAATATGCTATCCATAATAGTAGTGCCCCAGTGGAAAAGGCGCTAAACGTTAACACAAAAATTAATATATTTTGAGTAGTGCCCCAGGGGAGGAGGCGCTTAAGAGAAGAAAAAAAAGAAGAAATTAATGATAATGTTTGTACACGACAAACGTGGTAGTTATCCTCAACTGCGTCACAATTCACTATACCAAAATACTTTTATTTGATATTCACATAGAGTTAGTGATCTCATATTTCTTGCAAACTTCATAACCTTTCCTTTTTTTTGTCCGATTTATTTCAAACTTTAGCCATTTTGTTAATTTTATTTGTTTGCTTTCATGCAAATTAAATGTATGATAAGGGTTGGATAGCCCTTTAAACCGAAAGAAACATAGATAGATTGAGAGAGAGAGAGAGAGAGAGAGAGAGAGAGAGAGAGAGAGAGAGAAAGATAAAGAGAGAGAAAAGGCAGACAAGAAATGTAATATTTTGGTCCGTAAACTGAGCTCATAATACCCGCATGTAAAATAATCGCTGTCAAGTACCATTCTATTTATAAGTAGTACCCGTATATTTCATTGAAATTGAGTCGACACCACTTTGTCCATATGCTTTATCCATTCAATCAAAACTTGATAAAAACATAATTTGTTTTCGCTAATTTGAGTATGGGCCTAGTGTTTGTGACGTCATTTATACCGGAAATTGGTCATCCACGGGTCATCCTGCAGTGAAAGTCAAAGAAAAAACATTGTCATAATCCCGTGGGAGGGGGTTACTCAGATTCTTTGGACGGGGGTGTGCCGCTGAAGCCTTCGAAACCCCTACCCATTTTCAAGGGTCATATTTGGGTGATTTTTTTCGAAGTAAAACCCATTTAAAAAAAAACAATTTTCGGGCGTTAGCCGCCATGTAAACACACGAACATTTTTGAAAAAAGCGGACCCATGTTTTGGGATATTTTTGTTTAAAAAAAATGACATGTTTAGGGATTTTGGGTGAAAAAGTGATCCATTATAGAGCGGCACACCCCCCGTATGTCTCAATATGTGAGTACACCCCCCCTCCCGGTTAAGTGGTTAGAAACGTCCATTTTCAAAATCCTGCTATAGGGTATTTTTCTTGATCCCGACTCCGAATAAAAAAAGCTGGTCGGGAAGCCGGTTGTCTATAACTTTCGGTTACGTCAGCTTGCTAATTAAAGTAAAAAATAAAGAAGCCCCGTTTATGGGTCCCGTACCAGCATGTTACATGCTTGCAGGCGCGTACGCAGGGGGGAGGTTTGGGGGGTTAAACCCCCCCCTTTGGTAATTTATTGTGTGTAAACCAACCCCCCCCAAAAAAAAAAAACCCCTAAAACCCCCCCCCCCTTTTGGATTTTTTTTTTTTTTTTTTTTTTTCTCCTTTTTTTTTATTGGGTACTCAAAAATAACATAAAAGCCAACTGGCTATTTACAATCATGTACAGGAATGTGAAATGACAAAAATATCATATAGTCCACTACAACTCAAATATAAACTTTTTAAAATGGAGGCTTAACTTGCCATATTTGACTGCAATTACATATTCAGATTTAGACTTAATTTTTATCAAAGATATAAGACCCTGGAAATTTGGTTTCTCTTTCTTAAATTTGCAGCAGTGAATGTAGAACCTGGTACACAAAAGAAAGAAATTGGAAGTGTACAGGTTGATATTAGTGCTTCTCTATTGAAATAAATGTTTACATCGTGAATTTTACATCAGAAGCGCAATTTGAATTATTTTACATTGTCAACAACTTTAATGGTAATCTCTGTCGCACTTAAAAATGCTCAAGGGGCTATACAATTGTACAATACAGTCAATACTTGTTTAGGGGTGACGTTTGTGAAATACCCGTTTGGGATGTGAATTCGGGATAAAACCTCTCGAAATCCTCATTTAGGAATTAGGATGTATTTCGGCTGAAACCCCTAGGCTCTTGTTCAACGCTTTCAAATGATCCTTCTCTAGAAAGAGTCCTTTTAATTTGATTTTGCCTCTTTTCATATACTTTATTAATATGAATTTCTAAAATGACAAAATTATC